>CAUYQV010116570.1:0-30762 GCA_963574575.1 Galagoides demidoff
CCATGGCATCACAGCTCATAGCAACCTCCAACTCCCGGGCTGAAGCGAGTCTCCTGCCTCCGCCTCCCAAGTAGCTGGGACCACAGGCGCCCGCCACAACGCCCGGCCATTTTTTGGTTGCAGCCGTCATTGTTGTTTGGCGGGCCAGGGCTGGGGATTCGAACCTGCCACCTTAGGTGTATGTGGCTGGCGCCTTAGCTACTTGAGCCACAGGCGCCGAGCCAGAAGAAACCAGTTTTAGTGTTCTATAGCACTCTATGCTGACTATAATTAATGACAATTTTCTTTCTTTCTTTTCTTTTTTTTTTTTTTTGTGTGTGGTTTTTGGCTGGGGCTGAGTTTGAACCCACCACCTCTGGTATATGGGGCTGGCACCCTACTCCTTTGAACCACAGACGCCACAAATGACAATTTAGTGTATATTTTCAAGTAGCTAGAAGAGCCAATTTTAAAAATGTTTACCAAAAAAGCGATAAATAGTTGAGGTAATGGATATTACCCTGATTTGATCATTACACATTATATACATGTACTGAAATACCACACTGCACCCACAAATATGTATAATTATTATGTGTCAACTAAAAATAATAATAATAAAAATACATAAGCTACTATCTGTAAAGGCAGAAAATGAAATGTATTTTTAATTATCCCAAAGAAAAAGATAATAATTACCATACGATAGCACTTTGATAAGAACCAAACTTGATTTATAAACAAGGTGCTTAGGGTTAGTATGAAAAGAGACCAAATTCTACGCAGTAAATCTGAAAGGATTTTAATTATCCCAAAGAAAAAGATAATAATTACCATACGATAGCACTTTGATAAGAACCAAACTTGATTTATAAACAAGGTGCTTAGGGTTAGTATGAAAAGAGACCAAATTCTACGCAGTAAATCTGAAAGGATTTTGCAGAATAGAGGGGTAGGTAAGAATTTCCCAGGTGCTAAATGGTGAGAATAATATTCCAGACAGAAAGAGCAGTAGTTTCCAAAGCACAATTGTAAAAATGCATGAAATGTTTGCAGAAGGGCTGACAGTCTGGTGGAGTGAGAATACAGGATTTATACCTACAAATCAACCAACAAATAGGAATGGGCCCCTGCTAAGGGTAGGTACTGGGGATACAGTAGCAAACATGTCAGGTGTGGCCTGTAACTTCCGGAAGCCTCTGCTATTTGGGGAAGGAAGTTCAGGAAATGATGACCCTCCTGTGGGGATGTTTCCTTAACACCACGTACTTACTGGGGTAGCATGCATACTCTCTACAGCTGCAGGCTGTTGACTTATCATGCTCTTCAATCAGACTATTAGTTCCTTAAGAACAGAATCCTATGCCATTTATCTCTTCTGCATCCCCTATGCTAGACACAGATCCTGGCACATAGTGACCACTGAATAGATTAATGATGAAAGAATGAATGGATGGATGAACTGTTGGCAAAGGCAAGTTTGTGACTGGTCTGACTGCCTCCTAAACCTCTAGAGGGGAATAATTACGGATGTTTATATTTAATGCATTAAGGCAGGAATTTTTTTTTTTTTTTTTGAGACAGAGTCTCACTATGTCGCCCTCCTGGAGTCAGCTCATAGCAACCTTAAACTCTTGGGCTCAAGTAGTTTTCTTACCTCAACCTCCCAAGTAGCTGGAACTACAGGCGCCTGCCATATCACCTGGCTATTTTCTTTTCTTTTCTTTTTTTTTTTTTAGTTGCAGTTGTCATTGTTGTTTAGCAGGCCTGGGCTGGGCTAGAACCTTCCAGCCTCGGTGTATGTGGCTGGTGCCCTACTCACTGGGCTACGGGCACCAAGCCAAGGCAAGGAATTTTTAAGTGGTGATAATTGGACTATCATAACCCAAGATTGAATTAACTACAGCCTTTAACATGAGTTATTAAAAATGCTTTGCTTCTCCCACTGGCACTTAGAAGTCAGCTCTCCTACTGAGCCATTCTCTTCCTTCATTGACTTCTCTTTATCAGGGATGTCAAGACCATTGGTATTTAGAAAGCACATTATGTTGGCTCTTTTCTTTCTAAACAGTGCAAAAAAAGCGCGAATTGACCTTTTGTAAGGAAAATGGAACCCCAGAGCCTCCCTACATGGCAGTGATGACTGGGATTTCTTATCTCCATGTCAGAAGACTTTTTCTCCAGCCTGGCAGGAGCGAGGCAGGGAGACAGATGGAGACTTTCTGATGCCATTCCCTCCTCGAGAGAAAGTGCTAAGGGGAAGGGTTATTAATAGTGCAGACCAGGAGATGGAAGAATGAGGGGAAGAGCAACAGCCTCCAGGGTCACCATGAACTCCACTGACATTTCATTTCTTTGACATCTGTGCAGAGAATCCCAGGCTGTTGTCCTGGGGGGTTGAAAAGGAGAGGATGGCTACAGTTAGAAAACTAAAATAGAAAAAGTTGACTGACCCAGTAGCCAAAAGGGGCACAGTGAATTTCCTCATGGGAAAGAGCATGTCTCAATAAGTTTCCTGTTTGGCTTGAAGATAAGAAATAGGTCACTTGCCACCATCTACTTTTAGAGGTCTTTTTTGTGATTACTTTTACAATCTGGTAAGAATTAGGAGCAGGTGAGTCATTGTAGTACATGGACAAAATTACCTCAATTCTTCCTCTCCCTGCACCCATGCCTCTTGCAATGAGGTAGATTCTGCTAGTGCCCCCATCAAAGAGTGGAGCCCATTTCCTCACTGCCTGAATCTGGACTGGATCTTGTGACTAGCTTTGGCCAATAGAACACAGAAGTGACTGCATGTCAGTTCCAAGCCTAGACCTCAAGAGACAGTGTACTTTCCATTCTCTCTGGGAAACCTTCCCAGCTCTGACTAGCCTATGGGAGGATGAGAGACATATGGACCAGAGTCAATTCAGAATAGGTAACAGTTATCCCAGCCGTGGTCCTCAAATATCTGAGCATCTAGCCAGGATCAGTAAAGTTGCCTACCCAAACTGTAGTTGAACATAGATGCAAAAATATGCCCAGCCAAGATCAGAAGAACCACCCAGTTGAGCCCAGCCAAAAATGCCAATGACAGAATTTTAAACTAAATAGATAGTTGCTATTTCAAGCCAACAGATTTTAAGGATATTTTATTACACAGTAAGAGCTTTTGAGTGATACACTCTATTCTTGTTCAGGAATCCCTAGAGGACAGAAGGATTTAGCACTTAGGTAAGAAGATACCAGAACTCGGTGTATGTGGCTGGCTATAACATCAAGTGCCATGAGAGCAAGAACCATATTTACTTAGATTCATGAGAGCAAGAACCATATGTACCCATTGGGTACATCAAGTGACAAAGAGCGAGGGATGAATAAATCTTTTTATACAGAGTTTGACAACTGTACATAAGAAAATTGGACACTGTTAAGAGGGTCCCTGAGGGAATTTGTCCAGCTTACTTCTTGGGGTGATTATCACCTTGGCTTAAGATTCAATAAGAATGAATGGCCTGAGCAACAGAGCTTCTTGAATTTAACCTAAAGAGATGTGCGGCCTGGTTGAGAAGAGCCTGCTGATAGCTAAGCATTTCTACCACACACACACCCTGCCCTATAAAACTGCTCCATACACCATCTGCTCAGTTATCTGGAGTCATTCTTGGCATCCACACACCTCTTCTCCCTCCTTCATTCCCCATGTCCAAACGACCGTATCAGCTTCCTCAAATAATAAGTTTCTTGCCTAATCTCATCACTTCTAACCCATTCTCCCCAGAGTAGCAAGTATGATTTTCTAAAACACTGGTCTAATCACCCCTCTTCCCCTAGCTTCCCATGGCTCCCTATGGCCCTCGGGATCAGACTCCTCAACAGCATTCCCTAATCTGTGTGTGTGTCCCCTTTTGAATTTCTTCCCTCACTTCTCTCTTTTCTCTGTTTTCACCAAAATACAACTTTCCTGAAATACTATTTCCAGTTCCCCAAGCCAGGACAGTCTCTCCACTTCCTATCCTGCTGCTTGGGTACCTCCTGTCTTCTTTTTAGGACCTTCCTTGGAAGGCATCATTTTTCCCCCTGACCCCCAGGCTGGGTGAGGTAGAAGCATCTCCTCTTCTAGGTGATCATTCAGCCTCCTGCCTATTTCCCTGGTCTGAGTTGTCTCTGTTTTTCTCTCTCCTCCTCCTATCGCTACACCATGAGCTCTGGGAAGCAGGGATATTTCTTTCATCTCCTTTCATCTCTGTGTCTAGTACAGACTCTGACTTATAGTAAGTGGTCAACTAAATGAATGAGCGAATGCACGTGAAGGAAACAAACTAAGACAAGAGATTGTGAACAGCACCTCCTAATGACGAATCAGACTTTGGGGGGAATTGTACAGAGAGAACTGAAGGAAACAGTTCCAGGTTAGGTGAAGAAGTAAATATTTCCAGGAAAGTAGATTAGAAGATGAACTTGAACTCTATATCAAACACAAACATGGAGCAAATTCATGAATTGGTGGTTCTCATTAGATTTCAGTTGTAAATTCTCAGATTTGCTAAGAATCCAATACACACTGGTGTTTAATGAGCACTTAACTCTGTTACAGGCACTGTGCTAGGAGTTTACAAGTACCATCTCACTTATTCATCTCAGCTACCCGATAAAGGGGGTATTATCACCATTCCCCCTTTTTTCAGATGAGAATTCAGAAGAACAAAGAGGTTAAGTAACTTCTCCAAGGTTAAGTAACTTCAGCCAATTGGTTAGGTCAAGTAAAGTCACTTCCCTTGAGTGTAGGCTAGATAGTCCTTACCTGATTCCCTGCTATAAATTGTAGCTTAGGTACCCCATACAATTACACCATTTTAACTTGTTTTGTTTGCTTACGAATACAGGTCAAGATGAAGCATCACATTTAAATGATTAGCCGAGACAACACAAAAGCAAACAGAAGCACTCAATAAACAAAATTTTCTTTTTCTTTTGGAGATTATGACCTTTAGTGAATATTTCTTACAAAGGCACAAGCATTCTCTTTCCTGCCACCAGACTCCTAAGAGTGAAGAAGGAAATATTAATATTTTATATGCATTTAATGTGGCTAATTAGTACAGTCCTCCTCTACTTTTCTCTACATACAAAGTTAATGTTGTTTTCCCATTTTCCCTTATGTTGATTAGCCCCCATTATAACCTAGCTACTTTCTCCAGAGACTTGACAACCTTCTGGGCCCTTACCCATGGAGTATTCCTTTCCCGGAGGCCACCTCCATCTAAATATGTTATTTAAGGTCAAGTTCATGACCCACCTCCTGTCTTACTACAATCCTACAACTCACACCAGTAAACATCTACATTTATTCAGCTACCTGAAAAGGGTCTTTCCTTCCTTTCTCTTCACTTCCCTCATTCCCTCTCTCCCTCCCCCCCTCACTCACTCCCTTCCTTTTTTCCTTCTTTCCTTCCTTCCTTCCTTCCTTCCACACGTATATATGAGGCATTTCCTGGGTGCCACCATCTGTGTGAGATATAAATACTATAAACAACATCAACATTTTCATGTTTAATGTCAATTAATCTTATCTGCCTGTATGTTCCTATTGTGTGCCAGTTACTTTACTAATTTTGAATCTTAAATCATCTCTTCAAGAGGGTGATGGGTAGCTCTTTCTCATTGAGCACATCAAGTGCTAACATCTCAATGCTTAGCCACCTACAAGAACCATTTTATTTCACTACAGACTAGACTACATGTGTCTTCCCCAGAGAAGCTCATCTGGGAGAACAGTTTGTGACAGGAACAAACTGAATTCCACCTCCAGGTTGATCATGAATCTCACAGGAGTCCACGTAAGAATTACCCTGCACATTGTTTAAGAAAAAAAAGGACATGGAATATAGACAATTCCATATTTTTAGAGAAGAGAAAATTACATATGTGTGTACATGTGAATGTGTGTGTGTACATGCACAGAAAAATCGTTGACAGAATACATACCAACCATTAAGAAAAGTCTTAGAAAGATGGAGACTTTACGTCCTTCATGTTCACATGGATGGAGCTGGAAAATGTTCTTCTTAGCAAGGTATCACAAGAATGGAAGAAAAAGTATCCAATGTACACATCCCTATTATGAAACTAATTTATACCTTTTATATGAAAGCTATAACCTAATAACAGCCTAAGAATACAGGGTGGGGGAGGGAGAAGGGAGGGGAGAATGGGTGGAGGGAGGGGGATTGGAGGGATCACTTCTGAGGTTTATCTTACAAGGGTACAAGTGAATCTTTCTAAGTGTAGAATGTGAACGTTTTAAAATAATAACTAAGAAAATGACCCGAAGGCTATGTTAACCAGTTTGATGGAAGTGTTTTGGACTGTGTGTGAAAACCCCACACTGTACCCCAGAAGTGCATTAATGTACATAGTTACCATTCAATAAAAAAAAAGATCTGGGGATAGCACCACTTGTGGGGACGGCCGTTACCAACGAGAAGAAAAGAACAAGGGTCAGGAAGGACGTGAAGAAACTGGACTCTCATACCTTGTTAGGAGGAATGAAAAGTGGAACAGCATATGGAAAACAGTATGGGGATTCCTCAAAAAATTAAAAATAGAAATCCATATGACCCAGCAACCCCAGGTTCTGGTATTTATCCAAAAGAACTGACACCAGGCTCTTGAAGGGACATTCGCTATCTGTGGTTATAGCAGCATTGTCCATGATAGCTAAGGAGTAGGAACGGGCTGAGTGTCCATCCATGGATGAATGGATAAAGAAAACGTGGCAATAGACACACAGTGGAATATTATTCAGCCTTGAAACAGAAGAGCATCTTGACATATGCTGCGACTCAGATGCGACTTGAGGACATGATGCTAAGTGAAACAAGCCGGTCGTGGATGAGTCTGCACATACGAGACGTCTAAAGTGGTCAAACCAGAGAAGCAGAGAGTAGAATGGAGGTTACTGGGGGCTGGTGGGCGGGGGAAATTGGAGTTTCTCCTTAATGGGCATAGACTTTCAGTCTCACGAGATGAAAAAGTTCTAGAGATCTGCACATCTGTATGACAACGTGCTTATAGTTAATAATACTGCACTGTACACTTATAAGTTTGATGAGAAGGTATAGTGCATGTTATGTGTTCCTTAGCATAATAAAAGCAAAAAGCAAACGCACACAAGAAAACACCTAATGCCTGACCCCATCTTAACCAATTATACCAGGACCTCTGGGGTTTAGGGGCTGGGTATCTATCCCATTGTTGTGTTTGATGCTTTTTTTTTTTTAAGGGACAGTCTGGGTGTGTTGCTCATGCTGGAGCTCAGTGGCTATTCACACATAATCATAGCTCACTACAGCCTCCTGGGCTCTAGGGGTCCTCCCGCCTCGGCCTCCCAAGCAGCCGTGTACAGATGAGCACCGCCATGCTGGCTCTGTGGCTCTCCCCTTTCAGCTACGCGTGTGAGAGAGCCACATGCTACCCGAAGTTCTCTTTGAAACTACATTGTCTTCTTTTTGAAAAAAAATTTCTAATCCCCCCTTGTACATTTGCTCCCACTAATAACTATAATATTTGTAATGTACATTTCAGTCAATGGCACCATCATTCTTCAAGTTACCTGACCTCCAGGTAACTCCAGGATGACTTGGGAGTCATCCTAAACTCACTCCTTCTGCCTCCAGTCACAAAACACTGGTAAGTCCACATCATAAAGACCCATCTATCCATCCCCTTCTCTCTCCACTGCCACATCTTAAGAATGGGTTTTGATCTTTCCTAAAATTGAAATTCAGTATGTTGCTCTCATCTCTGAAAAATTTTCACAAATATCTCAGCTTTCAGAATAAACTTTAAACTACAGCCAATATACTTTTTTCTTCTCCACCTACTAAAATAAAAGGAGGGAGGGTCAAGAGAAAAGAGCAAAGCTTTACATCGTCTATTTTATATTCCGGTCATTAACATTTCTTTCTGAGTACTTAGCAAGTTAAGGTTCGTGTTTTGAGTAGGTCTTACTATTCTTAATGCTGCAATTAACTTAGATACGTCCATGGGTGTCATACCAACTCTGCGTGGCCTTGTCCTTGCCAGAGCTCACCTTTGTCTTCATGTGCTAGTAATGCTCCAGCATTTCTCCATCTGCCTAACTCCTCTTTGGACTTCAGGACCAGCTTCCATATGCCATTAGCTTACAGGTGGGATCAGGGATGGTTATAGCAACAGATAATACGTGTAACAAAGATGGCAGGCAAGGGCCAAGGGCTTGTAAGCCTAAGTAATTTCATTTCCAAAGCTTCCTCCTTAGAAGCCATCCTGGCTAGCTTTATAGTTTATAAGGATCCACTCATTACCTTATCTTTGCAGGTTACCAAAAAAGAAACGTACGAGAAGAAGTGGCACAAAGCCACAGAATTTTAATTGCAGTTTAGAATGACAAATATGAGTAAGCCAATGTCTGCAAAATTTGCAAAACTGAGAAAGCACTATGAATTGTGCAACAAGGCCAGGCATGGCGTCCACACTCATATATGAGTTACATGACACAAATACAGGAAGCACTTTCCTTACCCATCCTTGACCACTAGAACCAACACCGACAAGCCCTTTCTGCACCCTACCCTCTAAACCAGAAGGAGGAGGGGCCCAATAAGAAGCGCATTTTGCATTCCTACAATGAACATTTCTTTCTGAGCACTAATCAAATTGGGCTTTGAGTTGTGAGTGGGCTTTGCTGTCCTAAATGTTGTGATTGATCTGGGTATGGCTATTGATTTGCTTTTGAGACTATTACCTATTTGACAACCAGGAAAAATGATCTTCTTTGGATCTGACCTGCCAGATTTGATTCCCAAGGACTGATGAACACCCATTAGAGGGCCTATATATATTAATGATCAGGGGGCTGTGGGAGCACATACTCTGTGATTATATCCACAATTGCTTCCACATTTAAAACAAATTCTGATATTATTTGCATGCGTCATTGAAAACCAAGTATTTATACAGGTTGCAATTTTGACTCATAAAAAAAAACGAACATTTGTTTTATACTTTTTGAAGAGGGAAAAATGCAATGAATAGAATATAATAGGTTCTCCAAAATTATCAGTTACCAAAAATATTTCTTTTTAATCCAAGAAGGCCTGTTAAATAGGAATGTTTGCATTATCCGGTTTGTTTACTTGCCTGTAGTTATTCTTGTTAAAATTTACAAGTCCAATTATCTGACTGTGACATAGGAATTACATCCAAATAATCAGAGAAGCATTTGCCCACTGGTAATTAAAGTTTCTGGGGTGATAAGAATTTAAAAGATTATGTAAGAGATAATAAATAATATTATCTTTTAGTGAGTAAGTATTGCTTTTGTTCTTTGAAAAGGGAATGGTATTAGCTCTTCCAGCCTGTATTTTGATTCATTGTACTCAAGTGTGACTTGGAAGGAAGAGTTAAAGGTTAGCTGAAGTCAGCAGACACCAAGTACCTGACTGACACCACCAGGGGACCGCAGAACAAGACAAGTAAGAAGTGCTCCCTCAAGAAACTCACATCTTCGTGGGCCCCCCTGTCTGAAAGTTTAAAATAGCACACGCAGGAAGTTACCCCATCCAGCATGCTCTCCACCAACACCGAGGAATTCCAAGGCACGCCAAGCCCTTGCATTAAGCATGAATATTTCAGAGGCCACAAAAATGCCTGTGGGCTCATAAAGTTTCAGAACTTATGAGGGAAGATTAAATTTGCTGATGGTGCACGCAGATCAAGCCAAGCTTCCTCACCTCCGCAGCACCCTCCCGTGTGGGAGCCAGGTCGCGAGGAGGTGTAGCCCTGGAGTTAGGCCAGAAGCCGTCTTTGCCGCTTATAAACTTGTGAATTTAAGCACCTCATGTAGCAACCCATTGCCTCAGTTTCCACTGCAGCAGAATGGAAGTGACAATTGTCCTCAGGCTACAGGACTGCTGTGAGTTAATGCTTACAACAGGGCCAGGAAGAGCTTAGCAAATGCAAGCCCTCAGTCCCTTCTCTCTCAGCCCCAGTCCCTCCATGTCTTTGGGATTCAGCTTTGAATCTATCCAGATGACCCTTGAAGATGAACTCTAGACATTCCCTGGGACTGACAAGAAGGAGCACAGGGTGAACTCGTCCTCACTCTCTGCCATCAGATTGAAAGTACCTCATTGGGGGCCCATATTTTTTTCCTGCATAGCGCAAGACTTTGGGAGCTTTGAAGAAATCCATTTTGAAATGCAGATTCCACTGGGAGAGGCCTCTTCCAGCTTCGTAGCAAACAGAGGGGGCAAGTGCGTGGTGCCGTGCTCGGGGGAGCACGGCCTCGGCAGCTGCCTTTGTAAGTACTGCATTTGGAAGGGAAAGAATCCTGGCTTGATGCCACCGTTTCCCCTGTGCCCTGAGAACAGTTGCAGGTCCTTCCCCAGAGCCACATCTGTGACAGGCAGAGCTGGCAGGAATAATTCTCAGTGCATAAGAGCCTGGCACGCAGGCAGACGGATGTGGGAGCAGCAGGCCATCCCTCTGCTGGCAGGAGCTTCAAGGAAGCAGCAGTGAAGCCTAAGGTTTGCATGGGCCACATTTTTTCCATTGTGTCTTGAATTATTGAGGTGAGGAGAAGGCAGCACAGTGAAACAGAAATGGAATCAGCTGGTCCTTCTCTTCCACTACTGATGATTCTAAATTCTGTTGCTGCCTTGAGGAGCAGAGATGAAATGGAGAGAGTGATGTTTGTTCTGAGCAGTCCAGCGCTGCCCGGGAGAGACAGAGCGGGAGGCACAAATGGGAATGTGCAGGTCGACCTTTCCAATAACCACCTCTGAAAATGGGAAGAGGAAAGAGGAATCAGTTTTAACAAAGTCTTTTGTTTAACCCAATATATCCAGGAGACCATCATTTTACCAGGTAATCAATTTAAAAAATTAATAAGATCTTTTATATTCTTTTTGATGCTGTCTTTGAAACCCAGTGTGCATTTTACGAGCACAGCACACGCACTCTGAGACTGTGATGAGGCACATTTCAGGGGCTCAGTGGCCAGCTGGGACTAGTGATTTTTTGGACAGAGCAGGACTAGACTTTTCATTAAAAAAGGAACTTCCAGATTGCCAGACCCATGAAATGCCTCCCATGTGAGTGCACTGGGACAATCTGAGCTTCATCGTGTAAATGACGGCTTCCCAGCCACAGTTATTTGCTCCGTCTCCAGCCAGCAGGAGCAGCGGCCACTCTGATCCAAACCCTGGGTCCTCTGCCTCTTCCAGGAAGTGGCTTTGGGGCTGATTTCTTTCCATTTCTGAGTTCCCAGGTGTTTAGTGTGAAGGCTTCTCTGGGCATTCACACCTACTCTTAAGGGTTTCTAGATCTTTCTGACAGAAGGCCAAGCTGAGTAAGGGTCAGGAGCTGGGGAAATCTCAGATGAACTTTGGAAATGACGTCACCAATGCAGAGCCTGGGCTACTTACTCAGGTGCTCGGCAAGGGGCAGGAAGGGGAGGAGCATGCGGCCGCGGACTTGGCCACTGACCTGGCCTTCCAGGCTTTGCTTCCCTTCCCTTCCAAATGTTCCAGATCTTCCAAATGTTTCAGCCTGTCCTCAGGAATTTATGAACCCATGACAAATAAATCTCTCCTCCTCACCTCCTCACCTGGTATTTCAGAGACCACAGGGGTTTTTCCTCTGTCCTGTGGATAGACCAAGAATTCTCCTTGTTTCCATTGCTATATTCTTGAAGGGAAGGTAGCCATACTCCAAAATCCCCACCTTTGTTTGTGAACAGCAACTAAAAAGTCACATCAAAATGTTTAAGGGAAGACACCGGCTAGTTAAGAAGACAGGCCGTGTGAAGTTTGATGTCACAGTAACTGCAAGTTCCCGTATCTCATAAGTCAACCTGGGGTTCATTTTTCCTGTTACATTTCTGCCCATAGCTATGATTCATTTCAAAATCCTGCCAAATGCATCATGAATTTGCAAAGCTTCATGCAGGCTTCCTATTTTCCACAGATGACACTAAACTAAAGAACTTTCAGAGACATTGGTGGGTGGAATATGATTTCAGGAGAGTGATTCGGCCTAGTGCCAGCAAGCAGCTCTTGTCTGGAAAGAGCTAAAGCCCAAGACCGTGGCTTTGGATGGTCGTGCTGGTGACACTGAGCATGATAATTCATTGACAGTAAATCTCCGGGCAGCTGAAGGAGCCTGTGTGTGTGGATAGCCGTGTATTTGGATGCCGGAGAGGATGAACGTTTTGTTTTCCACACTAGGAAATGCTGGAGTGAGATACGGAAGGACAGGAGGTTGGGCTTGATAACCAGACCTGCTCTCAGAGAGAAGAGCTGAAGGTTTTCTTCATCATGCTTGTGGAGAGAACAGCGACAGTTTAGACTCAGAGCAACCTGCACAGCACTGTTGACAACTGTCCGTCCTGTGGACATGTGGACAGCAGTCCTCTGAGACAGAGAGGGCAAGGACATCGCTCAAATGGGGAAACTGAGTCTCCGGCCTGCTGAAAGACTCGGAGTGCGAAGTCAGAACATGAGCACGGATTGCCCGCTTCGTGCGCAATTTGCTGTTCTCTTATCCCTCAGTTTTATTCTTAAATTTAAAGCCATAATGCATTGCCCTGGAAGGACCATGCAGAGGACTGTTTATGCAAATACAAGTGCTATCTTTCTGCTGCATTTTGCAAATGACCTGAAAATTACATGAACCTGCTAACATGCTTCAGGAAGTTTGCTGAAGGCTGCACTTACCATGGGTGCATCTGAGAGCATGACTTTCTTGCGCGTGTGGAGACGATGACAGAGCATGAGAAGACATAACCACCTGTGACCTCCAGGAAGCAGGCAAAGGCAGGGGTGAGGTCGAGGGGTGGAGAATGTGTACAAGGAAAATACCCTTGTTCATGTAGCAAAAAAGAGTGGCTTAAGAAAGAATTATACACACACACACACACACACACACACACACACACACACAACCTGATTAATCAAACCTTCTACCAAAGCACAATTCAGCCATTTTCTTTTTATTCATACAATTTGGGCAGGGAAGCCTAGCCATGATCTCACCAGCCCAACACGACCATTTCCAGTTTTACAAATTCTTTCCCAATTTTTCCTAATATGCGTATTTTTCTAAAGTCCCTGACATGCAATTATTTCCTTTGAGCTGCAGCACGCATTTCAGAAGAGAGGACGCTCCAGTTTATACACCATCACCCTCCTGTTTCTGCGGTGGTCCTTCCATATTTACTTTGGGAATAATTTCAGAACGTTGCCTCCTGCACACAAGTTAGCTTCACAAGTTGTTAAAAAGGACTTATTCATACTGTCCTCAGGTCCCACATAGAGGCCGGTATTTGGTCAAAATGCAAACTTATGTGACAATATACATTTTGTAATAATTTCCTTCCCACACTTTCAAATTACTTTAATACATAAAAGCCCATCATCTGTATTAACAAATTGAAATTTATTATCATCACTTCAGAGTAAAGTGTCATCCCGGTGACACTGATAGATGCCGTGTGGCATATGATTGAGTTTGTACCATTAGATCACACTATCTGGGTTTTAAATAATGCCAGGGTTCAAGTGATTAAATTCCACTGAAGACTTGGTCATTTTAAACAAAGTGACTTAATTTATAGCATCTGGGGTGCACAATCACTCAGCCTCTGGCATGTACTACTCTGGAGAGCAAGATTAGGGGGCCGATAACTGCACCCCCAGGTAGAAGATTTCAGAGTTGGACATGATGGTTTGATCTCACAAGTGGATTCTTTAAAAACATGCCAATTGGACTTTTTTTTCTAACCATCTCAAAATATTTATATTCCAGTGGAGTTTCCCATCAGAGTAACTGTCATGGACAGGAAGAAAGAAGATATTTGAATTTGTCCTTGGAAAAGGAAAAAAGTGTAACAACTCCACATTAAAAATACAACCAAAATCCAATTCGGCTCTTGCTGGCAAACTAAATTCTCTGTTATCAGTGTGCAGGTCACATCGGGGATTTTTTTTTGAAAAACCAAGAGAGAATTACTTTTCTAATGACCCTGAGCATAATCCTCCCCAATAAGTAGTAAAGGAGACAGATGGGCAGCTTATGTATTCCAAACATGTTTGGAAGGTAGACTAATTTTCACAACCGAAAACTTTGGAAAGAAGCAGTATGTGGCTTCAGTCCTCTGGCTTAAAAAACAAAAAGAAAGTCCTGGAAACTTTTCATGATGTGTGCTGGTCTTCGCTCTCCTGAGGAATCTGAACATCTCACCTCTCAGTTGCTACTTTCATCTTTCATGGTTATCTTTGAGGTCCGGCCTGCCCCCTTGTAATTCTTTGTTGTTGTTGTTGTTTTGGGTTTTTTTGGTTGGGGCTGGGTTTGAACCCACCACTCTTGGTATATGAGGCTGGCACCCTACTCCTTTGAGCCACAGGCGCCACCCCCGTTGTAATTCTTAAATCTTTGAGTCTTTTGTTTCTTTATGTCTTTATGTTCTTTATGTTTCTTTATGTCTTTATGTAATTTTTAAATCTTTGAGTCTTTTGTTTCTTTATGTCGAGTTTCAAATTTCCTTCTCATTCTCCCACCCATGCACCATCTGCCCGCTCTCCCTGGCGTCGCCCATTCACGGCACTTTAGAAGCTGCCAATGTAAAACAAAACAGACGCAGGGATTCACGCAACGTGGACTCAGCCACCAAATGAAATGTACGCCCCAGGAAGTCCACACTGCTGAAGAAGCAGAGTGTCCAGGGACCAGTTACTCATTATGTGTAAGTCGACAGGTACATAATTTTAAGTATATTTGGAAATAAAATAGGGATATAAGGAGGACTAGGCTATGGAAGGTAAAAAAGAATCAAAAAAACTACCTGGTCTCACAAACACATACTGCACCGTTGATGTGTCATGGTGGAATAGTTGTTCAAATGAGAATTATTAATTATATTATGAATGAATGAATGAATGAATGATTAAATCTTTGTTCTGGTCAGCCTGAGGTTAAATCTGTTCCTCAGTGGAGGTTCTCTGGCTGTCCTGGAGACTTTTAAAGCCTGGAGGATTTAGGGACTATGAAGGGAGGAGGGGAGTTATGAAAGTAAAACTGATTTTACATTTGGAAATGGCATCTTTTACTGTGAGCAGGTGCTTCATGGTGCTTCCGAGGTCCACCTTGGTCGAAATCCCCTTACGCAGCTGAATGACAAACAGAAGGAGCCACTGGCTTGCACTCGCCCTGGACCCCAGTAAGGAGCCCGAAGAAGTCGTCTTTTTTTTTTTTTTCCATTTTTTTTTGGTCAGGGCTGAGTTTGAACCCACCACCTCCGGCATATGGGGCCAGCGCCTTACTCCTTTGAGCCACAGGTGCCACCCAGGAGGTCGTCTTTCAAAAAAAACTGACAGCATCTTAGGCACAGAGCGACTTGCGATGCTTTCCTTGGATTTCCAGAGTTTTCATCAGTTCGTTTTTAGTTTGTTGTTTTAAAAAAAAAAATAGAAATAGGTATTTGGAAGAAACACCTCAGGGTAAGCATTATAAACAGATTTTTCTGTTCTTAGTTTCATGCTGTGAGATAATAAGTGTGTTGGGATGGCTAGGGAAATTTAAGTGGTTTCTTGAAATTCTGATGACCATAAAACATAGATTTACATGCTTTTCAAATAATTTTTTAAGTGATTTTGCAAAGGTGGAGTAGACGACTTCTGCCGCCCTTGTGAGTCGTTCCAACAGGGATGTCACAGGAGGTGGATTTCCTCCAGAGCTGGTGGAGGTTAGAGTCCGGCCTGGAAGATGTGTTGACCGGGAAGCTCCCTAATCAGTCCTTCCTGAACTCGTCACATGACAACTGAGAAATGGCAAGGTGGGTCTCGGGGAGCTGAGCCAAAGAGGCTGGGTGTCACCTTCAGTTCCCTTGGTGCTCTCTCTCCTCTCTGCTGTCCTGGCCTGTGTGCATTGCTGCTGTCATAGTCAGAGGCAGCATTAGTCCTTGTCACTAAATTCAATACATTCATACTCATATATTGAGAGCACTGATAAAACTGGACACGTTCATTGTTCATAGCGCGAAACCTCAAATTTCATCCTAGTTCAGGTTGGATCGTATCATGCTGCAAACCTGCTGTTGAGAAAAAAATGGGAAAGGAGACTGACTTCTCTCTACTTGTCCTCTTATTCTGTCTGAAAACTTTACCATAAACATGCATTGCTAATTTTTTAAGCCTGACGTGACAAATAAGTAAATAAATGCCACCTGGAAAGTGTTCACCAGAGTTAGTTGTGATGTCTCCAAACAAGGGCTCCTGAGGCTCAGTGCTGTTCTCATTCAGATTTAAAGCAGTGGGGGGGGGGGGAGGGGCAGGGAAGGCAGAAATGCTGAAATATTCAGTAGAAGCAAGATTTTGTTTATGTAACTGAAATTTATCCCAGACTAACAAAGACCAAAGCAAGCACAGTCCTGAGATTTGCTGCAACAATCATCTCTACAAAATGGAGCAGACTTTATTCCCTCTCAGTCTGACGCTAACAAGCAGGACTCCAAAGCTAGTGACAACTACAGTCCAACAACTGACAGAGACACAGTTCTCATCTCTTTGTTCAGCCTTCAGGAGATGATAACTTTTTAGAATTTTCTACTCACACGTCCCGAAGCCAAGATTGAGGATCACTTCCCTGGGAGCGTAACAGGCCTTTTCCTCTGTGGAGGAGGCGTGATCATACAGCTTCCACAGGACCGTGGAAGAGAATGATGGATCTGAACCAGAAACTCAGGAACATCATGCAGCTCCCATGGGCTGGGGAGATGGGTGTGGGAAATCAGGGTTAACACAGCCGCAGCATGAAACTAGTGAGAGAGACAGTAGACAAGACCCTGTCCAACGTTCTGTGCAGAGGGGTGAGGTGCGGGAATGTCCCTTTAGCCTAGACCTGACCTGGTGACCTGCCTGACTGAGTACCTTCTCCAAATACTGTACCAACAAAGCATGATGACTCAGTGTGGTTCCCCTGGACGCTCAGCTTCTTCCTGGCACTTGTCATGTTGATTGTATTTCTTAAGACTCTCCTCACATCACCGAGACTACTATCGAGAATAGTAACGATATTAATAATTGCTATGAGTTATAAACATCCTCCGTGGACCTCTTACTCAATTCTTACAGCTACCCTTTATTTTTTTTCATTCTGGGAGTACAGATGACTAGGTTGTTTGTGTTTCTAAGGTAAAGTTCAAGTTGTAGTTGAGCCCTTGGCCCAGGGCTGTGCTGTAGATCCTCACACTGTGCACAGGAAGGAAGGGCTTTCCAACCCCCCCGTCTCTGCTCCTTTCTCCTTCTGGTCTTCCCCTCTTGCCCCCCACTTGACAACTACCCTTTAATCCCTCCTAGGTGTGAACATTCCCAGGAAAGTGCAGTTTAGAAAGGGGAAGGGATTAAACCGACGTTTCTGGCATCCCATTTTCAGTATCCCTGACCCTGTTACTTCCTCCCACTGGGGCATGGAAGTTAATCTACCTGAGAGCGGCTACTGCACTCGAGACACCGTGGCAGTTACGAGGGAAGAGGGAGTTTAGAAAGAGTGTGAGTTTTAGAAACAGATGAATTGTGATCCTGACCCATGAAAGAAGCTCGATGACTGGCAGACGCCACCGCTTGCACCGTCAGGATCACAGCAGCAGCGTCATCTTCGGTGCCATCAGACTTTCCTCTCTAGTAAGTCTTGTCCATTCCAGTGTCCTTGTAACT
This sequence comes from Galagoides demidoff, assembly GCA_963574575.1. Taxonomy (NCBI): domain Eukaryota; kingdom Metazoa; phylum Chordata; class Mammalia; order Primates; family Galagidae; genus Galagoides; species Galagoides demidoff. The sequence goes on from CAUYQV010116570.1 coordinate 17,718, forward strand.
GCCACCATGTCCATAGCCTGCTAGATAGCCTTTAAAGGTTCTGAAAATGCGTGTTTGTGGGTTCATTGATCATGATTTGTGTTTCTAGATATAGTGATACTGAAAAAGGGTAAGTCAGGAAAGTAACAAATTGGTATCCAGTTCTACTAACCAGGCTATAAGCACTTTTTTCTCTGAAAACCTTCGGGCCGCCACTGTCCCTTCCAGCTATTGGTCCAGGGAACAAAGAATCAGACAGTTTAACACAAATAATTAGAATAATCTTCCAAGTGCAAGAAAACCCCAAGGCACAAGTGTAATCTCAGCTAAAGGCTTTGTCAGACTGAAAGGTACAGGACCTTGTAAAGTTTTAATCTTCTGACCTTGTTAGCAGAAGGCATGGAATAAAATTGTGTTTACCCAAATTTTACGACACCAGAGCTAAAGGAAATCAGCTAACATCGGAAGTTAGGATAAATCTCTTTAAAACTTCATCTTCTCAAGCCAATTGTAACATTGCAATTCAAAAATGAAAAAAAAAAAAGTGCTTCCAAATGCTAAAAGAGATTTCTATCTTCCCATCATTTTAAGAGCAACCGCTATAAAATATGTTCTAAAACAAACACAGAGCACTAAAAATTCCACTGTTTAAGCTAAAAGTCAAACATCTGTCTCACTGCCTTCCAGTTTCACCTTGTTTCCTGTGGGCCTCAACTAAAAACTGCAGAAATTTGGAGATTTTCCTCCTTGCATGCATTGTAAAGAGTTATTCCGGAGATTTTTAATCATTTTTATTAGTTAATCATGGTCTTTCCTTTCAACCTAAACAGACCTGGAAAGAAGGACCTTGTATGGAATGGAATCAGCCTTCTGATTCCAAAGGATGTGGGGAGAGCGTGTGGGATAGTGAGGAGCATCTGGTCAGAGCTGGGTTGCCACCTGCCTCTGCCTGCTAACTTTCCAGTGCCTTTGGCCTCGATATAGTACTTAACCTTACTAAGTCTCCTCTTTATAAAACACGCTATCTATAATACTTGGTCTGTAGGGGGGTTATGAGGATTTGAAGGGATAGTTTATTAAGTTTTTCCCAGACATTTAATCAAGGCTCAGAAATGGAAACCAATTGTCCTCCATCAAATGGTTGGAGGAAAATTAATAGATTCCTCCTCACGGGGCACCTATTATGTGCCTATTATAGACCTACATCTAATTCTTAAAACCACTCCTATTTTACATGAGACACAGCCACCATGCCATGGAGCTAAGGTTCACCCAGGTTCTTCCCCTTAAAAGCCCTTTCTACTATACTGTGCTGCCTCCTTGCCCAAGAAACTCATTCAGCTAGTCACATGAATGCTGGCAGTTTTAGATATGAGATTTCCTCTCCAAGAACTTTTTCCTAACTGCCAGGCTCCTGAGAGGCACCTTTTGTGGTGTTATTTAATTAACTGTGAGCTGGGAAACCTTACCTCAGCCTCTCAATAATGAGGCCCCCAAGTCTGAGACTTGTCTGGGTTATTCTGTACACTTGGCCTGAGGGCACTTGGTGCGAAACCCTCTGATAGTCTGAGACTTGTCTGGGTCATTCTGTAGACTTGGCCTGTGGGCACATGGTGTGAAACCCTCTGATTCTTGGGAATTAATCATTTAGCAATTCTAGCAAAAAGTTTGATTCCTGTATCAATATTTTCCAGTATAGAATCAGCACATTTCCGCAGTGGAGTTGTTTGTATTCCTTTCCAATCTTCTCCTTCCTCTTGGTGTAGTTTCTGGTGTGAGCTCTTGGCATCATGAGTTTTGCAGAAGTGACAGAGAACACACTAGCTTTCCCAGCAGCCAAGTACCCAGCTCTGCCTCCTGTGGGCTGTCTGATGTTTTGCCCTTGTACTGTACGCACGGAGCTGCATAGATGTTTGGTAAAGACCCTTAACAGTGGCAATTACGAGTAAGTTACTCCAACTGCCATCTCCAGGCTCGACATTTCTGAAATTGTCTTAGTATGTGAGGTTAGAATGGTGAACAAATTACTTAACCTTTTTGAGTCAATTTATCTCCTGTGTAAAATTAAGGACTTGGATTATGTAGGTTCTTTCTAAATCTGCTATATTATAATTACATTCTACATGATCGCTCTACCCACTGGTCTCTCCCAAAGTAGGAAAGTCTTAGAATACATAACAATGAATTATCTGTATATTCAGGAAATATTTATACTGATTTTTTAAAATCCCTTATGAATTTTTCAAGGTTGAATAGATTATAACCACTTAGAGTAAATAACATCTAACCCTAAACAAAAATGTGAATGATAGCTCTGTGATTACAAATATTGATGGTAACGTGATAACATTTCACTAAATACTAAGCTCTTTTCCAAGCGCTCACCTTATTTCATAAAAATGATAAAGTTATAGCACATAAAGCCATGTGATAACTAACATATAAAAGAAAAAAATAAGTACCCCATGAGGGCAAAAATAGTTTTTAATAATTTCATTTCTCTATAATTTACATGATTTTAAGGTTGATGAAAAATGCCCCAATGAAACAAATCTTATTTTAAATTCATTCAGAAATGTTGTATTTTTCAAACTAAAATCAATGATCTTAAACTTTCCTACTAATCATTTCTTAAGAAAAGACTTATGTGAAACATTCATTAAAATAGATTTGCAGTCCCATTTTGTGAGGCAGAGGATTGAAGTAAGCGTGCTTAATCTACTATTTTGATGGAATCCAAAGGATTTTGTTAAAAGCTGAAATACTTTGAACCCAAGTATTTAAGCTTCAAACCAAGCTTTAAGCACTAGAGGAAATGTAAGTCAAATTTTGATTCAAGTCAACCTAAGAACCTTAGCTGAAAAAGTACTTATGTTCTTAAAAATATATATTAGATCACATTCTTATAAGTATTTTGGTGTGCACACATGCAAACACATTGTCTTCTGTGAATTCTGTCAGACCAACTGATCACTTATTTTGAGGCATTTTTAAATTGAGGCATTTTAAATATTTCTACATTCATTCAGTGAATATTTTTTATTAAATATCTATCTATTCCAAATGTCAACCCTAAAACCACTCAAAGTAAATGCACCAGAAGGCATAAACAACAGCCAAACTATCAAGAAATCAGAGAAATTTGAAGGGGTTGACGAAGCCTCACTGAGCTATTGAAATTAAATTATCAGGAGGGGAAGAGGGGGACTGGAGGGGAGGGGGGGTGGATGGATGGAGGGACGGTGATTGGTGGGATCACCTCTATGGTTTATCTTACAAGGGTACAAGTAAATCTTTCTAAAAGTAGAATATAAACGTCGTAACACAATAACTAAGAAAATGACATGAAGACTATGTTAACCAGTTTGATGAAAATATTTCAAATTATGTATGAAAATACCACACTGTACCCCATGATTGCATTAATGTACACAGATATGGTGTAATAAAAAAAAAGAAATTAAATTATCAGAGAGTCAAAACATTGCACACCCTCCCACCCCCACCCTTGGGGTCACAAAGACAAACACATCAAACAATTGCAGGTGAATTCCTCCTTAATAGCAAAAATAGAGTCTTTATTCATCTGTATCTTTCCAGGGCCCACAATACTGATCCAGCACACATCAGGTGCCCAGATCAATTTTCCTTCTTTAAGGATCATAAGCCCAGACTCTGAAATATACATAAGACACAGGTGGAGTTGCTGTTTGCTAGTCCCATTATTAACAAGACTCAGGGTATTCGGAGGTGCTTTTGATTTGAAAGTTATAGGTCTATCTTATGGAGGTTTGCTGGCAACAAGAGGTGGCTTTGAAGACTTTTGTCCTGTGTTCCATTCCCCACCCCAAACATACACACACACACACACACACACACATACACACACACACGATTCTTCACTATGGACAATGAATGTTTTCTTAAACTATGAATATGTATTCTGGGAAAGCAACCTCTAAGCTCCCCCACATGCACTTCCATTACCACTTTGCTGTTCATAGATGGTTTTACCCATGGCCACAGTGGCCAGGGCAAACACTCCTTCTTAAGGGAAGGAGTTTGATAAATGACTGGTATTCCCTGGAAACTGAATGCCTGATGAACAAATGGCCCCGGATAACCAACAGGCCGAACTTGACTAGCCAAGAGAATCACAGATTTCCTGTTACTAAGAAAAACACATATTTAATGATCAAATGAAAATGCAAATTTAGGGAAAACAAATCGGGTTATTTGGAGGACGGTATGTACTCGGAGGATATTAATGTCATTGTGGTTTCCTGAGGAAAGGGCCTCTATTTTGCTTGCAAGCAGAATGTCAATTCTAATTATTCAAACTGACATCCCACAGGAACTATTATGAAAATTGAGGGAGATCTAGAAGAATGGGCAGGAACGAGGGTTGTTATTTTGGAAGATAGAAGAGGACAGAAACCTGTAGGTAGTTCCAAGAAAGACAATTGTTGAGTGGCCAAATCCAAGTCTCTTGGTAATGGAACCTTGTGGAGTAACCTGAGCAATGCTTCGGTTTTGGTTGGTTTGACCCCTCCAAACCTCGTGTTGAAATTTGACCCCCAATCTCAGAGGTGGCAGATGTTTGAGTCGTGGGGGTGGGTCCCTCATGGATGGCTTGGTGCTGTCCTCATGATATTGAGTGGATTCTTGCTCTATTAGTTCCTACAAGAGCTGATTGTTAAAGAGCCTGGCGTGTGCGTGCACACACACACACAAACACAAACACACTCTGCTGCTTCCTCTCTCACTGTGGGATCTCTGCAGATGCGGGGTTCCCATCACCTTTCACCAGGAGTGCGAGCAGCCTGCGGCCCTCACTAGAAGCCAAGAGGATGCCAGCATCATGCTTCTTGTACACAGCCCACAGAACTATGATCCAAACAAACCTCTTGTCTTTATAACCTGCCCAGCTTCAGGTGTTTCTTTATGGAAGAACAAATAGGCTCAGACAAGCAGCTTTGTTCCCTCTTCCATCTGACCTTCTATCAAATTAATTAAACAATAGCTCTTTCCTCAGTATAAGTCCCATTTGTAGCAGTACAATAAGAAACTTGAGTTAAAAAGTGTTTTTTGAGATTACCAAGTGAGATAGTCTTTGAAAAATGAGTGTATATCTTATAGTAATGATTATTATTATGAACATTATTACTGACTAAAATCTCCTATTTGGTGTATCAGTCATCTATTGCCATGGTAATGCGCCATAACAAACACCCCCAAAGCTCCCACTGCACACAAAATAACACCTATTTACCTCATGAGTAGCAAGTGGGACTATTTGGGTTGGGATCAGCTGAGCAGTCTTGGGATCTTTTCAAGGTTGGTAGGATCTCTGTCACTAGTTCTAGGAGACTGGGGTGATTCCTCTCTTCTCCATGTGATTTCTACCCTCCAACAGACCAGTCTGGACATACTTTCACGATAATAAAAAAGGGTAAGGGCAAGAAGAGTAAGCTACATTCACAAGCTCTTTTCAGGCCTCTGCTTGCATCTCATTTGCCAACACCTTGTTGGCCAGATCAAGTTACGTGACTAAAATGGGTGCAGGTGAGGATGGGAACACACCACAGGTCCCACGGCAAAGAGTGTGGACACAGAGGAGCAAAGAAGGGGGACCAGCAGGGCAGTGGGTCCACCACATGGGATATGCTATTCTATTTTATCTGGAATATTCATGTATATTACTTTATTTTTGTAGAATTGAAGCAAATCCTTATTTTATCAGAACTGACAGCCTGCAGAAACTTTGATGAAAACTGAGGTAGATCCAGAAGAATGGGCAGAATCCAGGGTTTTTATTTTGGATGATGGGAGAGGTTGACAACCTGCAAATAGGTTTGATAAAGAGAATTCTTGAGTGACTAAATCTAAATCTCTTGGCAATAAAATCTTGTTCAGTAACCTTGAGCAGCGCTGTGATTTGGTGGATTTGACCTCTCCAAATTTCATATTGAAATCTGATCCCAATGTTGGAGGTGGGGTCTAAAAAGCAGGGTTTCTCAGGTGGTTTTTGACCGTAACCCACAGTGTCACCCTAAACAACTGAGAGATCTCTAAAAGAAAATTATGTTTATTTGGGAATATTGTACTCTAGTAGAGTTCCACAGTAACTAGTACATATTGAGGGAGATAAAGGAAGACAAAAGTTTTTAGAGGGAAAAAAAATGAAGATGATTACAGGATCATTTTGAAATAATTATCTGTGACTAAAAATATCAATAACAAAGGTAATGCCGGTTCAAGGTATCTGCTAGGCAGATAGCTGTCCTTCCTGCAGTATTTTCTTGCATAAGGTTGCAGTGGCCTTTGTGGACAGCTGTGGTTTTTTCAGTCTTTTGTGATAGTTTTTGTTATCAGGCACACGAGCCTGACAATTATCTCTTCGTAGCCTTCTCTGACTCTATTTTTCAGGGCCATTTTCTTTTTAACATTAGTGACTCTATTTTGATTCTAACAATTTCCGCATAAGAAATACGTTGTATGCATAACATGACCCATGTCATACAAAAGTTTCACATAACATTACTTTTTGAACTTTGAATATTTCTTTCTGGTGTACTATTTATTTTTTCAAAACTGTGATTGTCCACTAAATTAATTTTAGGATTCGCTATAAGTCAAAGCCAACAGCTTGAAAAACACTAATTTATAGGGCTTGAGTCTTCTCTGATCCTTTTCTTGTTTTAGGAAATTGCCCACAAATATCTGGAAAAGCCAAAGAAATCAGTCAAAATATCTGAGTTGAGGATGTCACAGCACAACTGCAAATAATCTCAACAACTGAGAAGTGTAGACAGGAAAAGTCTGGGATGCGTCATCTTCAGATCATCCCCGTAGTCAAAGTGGCCTGTGGGGTCTTGAGGCCACTTGAAGCTGAGAGGTGGCAGAAGCAGAGAGAGCAGAGTGTTAATATTCATTGAGACTTGTTGCTAATTTTTTTTTTAATGCATCCACGTTTCCGCAAGGAAACTGAAGCTTCAAGAAAATGTTACCCTAGGTCACAAAATATTTGGCAGAGCGGGGATCGAAAGATCTCAAGTGCCACATATTCTAATAAAACCACAACCCCATCCTCCATCAAAGCCCTCTTTTTTAAGCATGTAGGAAGAGAGAAGTATGAGTCAAATCATGCTCACTAAGAATAATTCACAGTGATGTGTGACATCGACATATAATTAACGAGAATCTGATAAGGATAAGGCATGGTATATCGTGATACCCCAAGAATAATATGTAAGGGGTGTCCTGCATAAAACATTCTTGTTAGAAAATATATGATTGCTGTGGGCCAGCGGTGCAATGCAAAATGTATCTGACGAAGGATCAGAAGATTCTAGAAAATATATGAGTGCAGCTGCTGAGAAAACTGCCATGTAGGAAGTTGCAACTTTTGCTTTGTAAGCGTGTACATGGGAGAGGGAGCTCCCAAGTGGGGATTTGAGTTTGCTTAATTTTGAGGCACATTGTTGTTTTCATTTGTTTTTTCTGGAACAACCACTGCTCTGGGGATTCTTAGTTATGTAAATCTTAGGCATATTACCACTCATTGTTTATGGGGAAAGCCCAAAGGTGGTAAAGTCACCTGAACTCAAATATTTAGTATTCTGTTTAGTCAGGTAAATTGAATAGATATTTTAAAGAGAGTTGCATCTCTGAGGATTATTGGTCCCTTAGAGAGTCGTTGTTCTTCTAAATACAGGTTTAGACGGCTCTGTGTCTGTTTAGTAATATGTGTTCCTCAGGCAAGTATGTGCACATTTATTATCTAAGTTGTTATCCACTGCACAGCAGAAAAAAAGTGGACTAAGCTTGGTGCAGCCTAAACCGACTTGGATCAGAAAAGTCCCACACATAACACTGAAAGATCCAGAATCTGACATAAATCCACTCATGCGTTGTGATGTCTTAGATGCGGGAGTACACAGGGTAGGGGTCTGTCTCTCTTTGCTTTTCTGGAGGAGAAAAACATTCTTCCTCCCAGTGACCATGGGTGGCAGTCATTTCTGCCAAAGAAAATAGGAACTGAGAAGATGCAGCTTGGCCTGGAAAGGGGAACATGAAAATTCCTCTCACTAGGACTTTGAATTTTAGCCTGGACTGTAAAGCCCTTCAATGTCCAGGTGGTAGGTAGTAAACTAGCCATTGACAGGTGGCAGCAAAGTGATAGAGATACAGAAAGATAGGTCAACCAAAAGTCCTGAGACTGGGTCAGGTCCTGGGAAATATTTATAAGTTCATTGTTAGGCTTCAAAACTCTTTCTCAAACCTTCTGTTCCTTAGAGAATTGAGAATAAGGACCTAGTCCATGTTTGGAATGAAGTAAGCAAGAAAGGTGCAGTGTCTCTTTCCAAAGCCAAAAAATAGTTGTGACAGTGGCTATCACCAGCAAAAGAGCTTTGCTGAGCAGAATGATAAATGCATAAGGGTCAATAGTAGTGGAAGCATGCTGGTCAGATGAAGAGACCAGGGCAGTAGTCTGAACCTAGTAGTTTCTGAACCCAGGAACTACTTTGTGTTCCCCCCAAATTCACATGTTAAAGCCTAAATCACTAAGGTGACGGTACTACAAGGCAGGGCCTTTGGAATGTGATTCGATCACCAGGGTAGAGCTCTCATGAATGGGATTTGTGCCTTATAAAGGAGGCCCCTGAAAGCTGCCTGCCTTCTTCTACCTGTTAGTACATAGTAGAAGGAACTGCCCATGCACTGCTGGCATCTTGATCTTCTCTGCCTCCAGAGCCATGAGAACTAAATTTCTGTTATTTATGTTACCCACTTTGTGCATTTTGTTATAGCAGCCCAAATAAACTAAGACACCATCAAAGAGTCCCCTGAATGGCAAGATCGCAGGAACAGCTGGGAGATACTTTGATGGAAGCTAATTTCTGGCAGTAAATCTGGGGGGAGTTAAGGCATAATAATTTGGATTTTACTTTCTGGAAACGTGGCAGTACAGTAGATATTCTGAGGAATCCCAATACGGAACATCTTAAAATGCTGAATGAAATATTTATAATATCATTTTAAATGCTTAGTTGAGCTGAAGACAGTGAAAGAAACTCTCATAGGATAAAACAAGTAAAAAGGCATGAATCCAAGCAGTAACTGAGCATTGTAGCTAAATCTTATCTTCTGAAAACCCGCCAATATATGATTGCAAAGAGTTGTGTTGTTTTTTTTTGTTTTTTTTTTTTTAAGGGTACAAGCGTGTGAGGGAGGACAAGAGAAAACACCTGGGGTTTCTGTGAGCTAGGAAGGTAAATTGAGACCCTTGCATATGGCCAGTCTTCCAAAACACAACAAGGCAAATAAGAAAAATGAAACTAATATCACTGCAATAAACAGTAAAACTTCTGCCATCTCACAGCTTTACTTCTGGGTAAAGAAGAAAAATAGACTCTTCTGAGAATTGCAAATCACAAAGTGACCTTCGCATAGGCTAGATATGAAAGTCACACTACTTGAGCAGCCTGAGAAAATAAACTAACCTGCAAACTGAATTTACATGATTACAGATTAGTGATGGCCCAAGTGCCTGGAAGAAGCAATCGCAGATATCTGTGGAAATGAACCTTAACCCAAAATCTCAAAAAATTACTATAGGTAAAGTTCCAATGACCATAAGGTCATAACAAAAAAATCACACACAAGAGGAAATAAACAACCATGAGCAAAAGCCAGCAGAAATAACAAAGAATACTATCAGACCCACAAGGTCAACATATATTATAAAATTAGATACAAAATGTAAATTATGTATATCCAATGTATTTTAAAAAGCAAAAGAGGATATTAAGAGTGTGACCAAACATAAAAATATATTTTTTAAAGACTAAGAATATCTGATACTAAGGAATTATGCTAGATTTTTTTAGGGAGTACAAAAATGGTACTGTTGTCTGCTTCAAGGGGAATTTTTATGTGTTAGAAATATGTATTGAACTATTATAGATAAAAGGATATGATGTGTAGGATTGTTTCAGAATTATCTGGAGTGAGTGAGGTAGTAGGTAGAAATACAGAAGAAATGAAATCAGTCAAGAATTATTGAAGTTGGAACTAATACCTATATTACTTAACCTTTTCCAAAATATAAAAAAATAAGGAATACTTCCCAACACATTCTACAAAGCAAATATCACCCTAATCCCCAAACCAGGAAAAGACACAACAAGAAAAGAAAATTATAGACCAATATCTCTAATGAATATTGATGCAAAAATATTTAATAAGATCCTAGCAAACAAAATCCAGCAACACATCAAACAAATTATACACCACAACCAAGTGGGTTTTATCCCAGGGTCTCAAGGCTGGTTCAATACACATAAATCTATAAATATAATTCATCATATATAAAAAATAAAAAACAAAGGCCATATGATTCGTTCAATTGATGCAGAAAAAGTTTTTGATAATATCCAGCATCCTTTCATGATCAGAACATTTAAGATAATAGGTATAGAAGGGACATTTCTTAAACTGATAGTGGCCATTCAAAGCAAACCCACAGCCAATATTATATTGAATGGAGTAAAATTGTCTATTTCACCTTCCTATTTTCACTAGTGACCCTAGTTGACCATTCTTTTCTTTTACCCCTTAATAATGTCATGTCACTTCTATTTGAGCTCCACATTATTAGTAATAGAGTACTAATAATACTCTAAAAACTGAAAGACAGCAGAGAAATATTTTCAAAGTGACAAGAGAAAAAGTTATCAACAAATAAGTGTGTACTAAACAAAATGATCTTTTTAAAAAGAGAATAAGAAAGTCTTTTTCACACAATTGAGACTGAGTTTATTTTGAAGAGTCAATTTTTTTTTTTTTTTGAGACAGAGCCTCAAGCTGTGGCCCTGGGTAGAGTGCTGTGGCATCATAGGTCACATCAACCTCCAACTCCTGGACTCAAGGGATTCTCCTGTCTCCACCTCCCAAGTAGCTGGGACTACAGGTGCCTGCCACAACGCCATGGTTGCAACCATCATTGTTGTTTGGTGGGACCTGGGATGGATTCAAACCTGCCAGATGTGGCTGGAACCTTTGCAGCTTGAGCCACAGGCACTGAGCCTCAATAGTCAATTTTAAAAACTTTTAAAGGATATACTCCACATAATGATTCTAGAAGGATTATTTGACATGCAAGAAGAAATGGTGACTAAAGAAACCGTGTGAATGCAGAGAGATGTGAAAACAATAACGTTGAAGGCGGAGGGAACCTACTATTTTCTTTTTCATATGTTAAGTACAACTGAAAATCCTGGACATGATGTAGAAAACAAACATAAGAAGACTGAATAGTGGAAAGATGTAGGCGGGTCAGCTAATGACCATGGGACATGAAGGACGACACAGTGGCAAGTTCACTAGGTTTTATTTTTGCCTCATGTGTCCTAATCTTGATGCTGAAGAAACTGGAATGACAACAGTGTAAAAGGGAGAAAAAGTAAACATGGAGATTAAAAAAAAAATAGAAATTATTCAACCTCAACAACAAAGAGAAAGCAGACTGAAAGAAAAGAACTGAGCCTCAGAACACAAGGGGTTACAGGAAAAAATCTAAGGTTTGTGTCACTGAAATCCCAGGATAGGAAAAAGAGGGTGGGGCCAAAAGAATACTCAAAGAAAGTTACCCAAAAGTAGCAAAAACATAAACCTATATATTCAATATCCAAATAGCATGAACTCAAAGAATTCACACCAAAACATATCACACTCAAATTTCTAAAAACTAAAGATAATGGAAAAAAATCTTCTATTAGCCAAAGAGAAATGACACCTTTACTATAGGAGAAAAATAATTCAAATTACAACAAATTTCTCATCAGAAATGTGAAGCTCAAATGGAAGTGGCATAGCATTTTTAAGGGCTAAAAGAAAAGAATGGTCAACTGAGGATTATCAGTGAAAATAAGAAGGTGAAATAAAGATATTCTTTTTTTATTGTTGGGTATTCATTGAGGGTACAAGAAACCAGGTTACAGTGATTGCATTTGTTAAGTAAAGTCCCTCTTACAATTGTGTCTTGCCCGCAAAAGATGACTCACACACCAAGACCCCACCCCTCCCTTCTTCCCTCTTTCTGCTCTCCCCTTCCCCCTCTCTGCTCTCCCCTTCCCCCACCCCCTACCATGTACTAGATTATTAATTGTCCTCATATCATAATTGTATACATAGGATTCATGCTCCTCCATTCTTGTGATGCTGTACTAAGAATTATGTGTTCCACTTCCATCCAGGTTAATACAAAGGCTGTAAAGTCTCCAATTTTTTTAATGGTTGAATAGTATTCCATGGTATACATATATCACAGCTTGTTAATACATTTTTGGGTTGGTGAGCATTATGCTGTTTCCACATTTTGGTAATGATAAATTGAGCTGCAATAAACTGTTTAGTGCAAATATCCTTATGATTGATTCAAGATGGATAAAGGACTTAAATTTAAGGCATGAAACAATAAAAATCCTCAAAGAAAGCACAGGAGAAACACTGGAAGATATTGGCCTGGGGAAAGACTTCATGAAGAAGACAGCCATGGCAATTACAACAACAAAAATAAATAAATGGCACTTAATGAAAATGAAAAGCTCTGTACAGCTAAGGAGACAACAACCAAAGGAAATAGACAACCTACACAATGGGAAAGGATATTTGCATATTTTGAATCAGACAAAAGCTAGATAACTAGTATCTATAGAGAACTCAAATTAATCCACATGAAAAAAGTCAACAATCCCATATATCAATGGACAAGAGACATGAATAGAAACTTTTCTAAAGAAAACAGACAAATGACTAACAAACATATGAAAAAATGTTCATCATCCCTAAAAAAAATGTTCATCATCCCTGCATTTATTAAAGAAATGCAAATCAAAACCACCCTGAGATATCATCTAACCCCAGCAAAAATGGCCCATATCACAAAATCTCAAAACTGCAGATGCTGGCGTGGATGTGGAGAGAAGGGAACACTTTTACACTGCTGGTGGGACTGCAAACTAATACAATCTTTTTGGAAGGAAGTATGGAGAACCCTCAA
>CAUYQV010116571.1:0-13837 GCA_963574575.1 Galagoides demidoff
TCCAAAGAAATGCACTAATAAAACATGATGTTGAAAATTTGACTCGAGGTACAAGTGACTCTTTCTAAGAGTAGAATGTGAATGTTTTAAAACAATAACTGAGAAAATGACATGAAGGCTGTGTTGACCAGTTTGATGGAAGTATTTCAGATTGCATGTGAAAACCCCACGCTGTATCCCAGAAGTGCATTAATGTACATAGTTACCATTCAATTAAAAAAAAAAAAAGAAAATTTGACTCCACTTTTTAGAGTACCCTATCATTCCTCAGACTACTGGACCCTGAAGCTTTTACTAAAATGTCAGGCCCCTGTATTTTTCAGGACTTTTTCCTCACCCTCTGACACTCAAGCATCTTACTACTGTCACATAAGTATGTCACCAAAGCATCCAAGGTCCCCACTACTTCCTGCCCTGCTAGGTTTACAGTATGACATTATTAATGTAGTTAACTAACGTAATGTGGGAATGGCCAAGGTCCTAATACCATAGACAGTAACAGAAAGACATAATGTTGGTATCCCCTGAAGCAATGTAGCAAAGTTTTATTGCTGTTTTTGCCTGATGAAAGCAAGTGTTTTTTGTTTGAGTGTATGTGTTTGTGTGTGTGTTTACTTTTCTTATAGTAGAATACAAGAGCAAATGCCAGTACAATTGTTGAAATCTAGGGTTCAAGATAGACTCGGGTTTTTTCCAGGTAAGGAAGTAACAGCCACTGCTGAAGTGGCTAGAGTATATTTCTCAAATAAGATTAGGAAAATCTACTGTGGGTCTCTAAAACCCTTCTGCCTTCAGCATTGACCAAATTGGACATGTGAAATGGGGATAAGGCAAAACCATCCCAGACTCCTTCACATATTTGGTGATGGTTTTAGTAACTGTAATACCTAAGGATGTAGGTTTACAACTTTCTCTTTTACACCATAATGGCCTTTATTAGAATGTAAGAGTCTGGTAGTCAAGGTGAGGATTCTACTAAGGAACGTTAAACTACAACATGAGAACTAAAAACCTAACCATGAGACATAATCAAAATACCATTGAATCTACTGAGAGATGAACTGTTTAAAAACCCACTTTCTCTTACTAGTTAGGCGTGGTGTCACCCACTTAAAGTCCCAGCTACTTGGGAGGCTGAGCCAGGAGGATTGCTTGAGCCCAGGAGTTCAACCATAAAATGAGCTATGACTATGTCACTGCACTCTGGCCTGAGTGACAGAGCAAGACTGCCTCTAAAAGAAAAGTTTCTTTCTCTCTCTCTCTCGTTTATTTATATCTTAATCTCCCTAAACTTTCACTACAGTGGTATTCTATGTCCCCAGGTGACTAGTGTTGTTTCAAAGCCATACGTATTTGTGATATTATGTAGAAAGTTAATCTAAAGATTGAAGAAAAGGCACAATTCTGTATCATTGGCTTAATTCAGGCCCAGAATTTTTAAATCATACCAGCAAATCTTGCTGAACTTCCACCAATTTTTTAAATTTCAATCTTTAGGACTCCACAATTAAAAGATCACGCACAAACAAAACAAAGTAACACAAAGAGATCATATTTCACCCCTAAATACTTTCTTATGCTTGACATTGTGTTTGAGAAACCAATGCATCAATATCCAGTTCAATGGAAGTAGTTGAAATTCTCACTGAGTTCTCAAGGTGTTCATCAGAATTTGGGGTTCTAACTTTACTCTTAATGTGCTTCCTTCTGGAAAATAATTGCTCGCAAATGTAGGTGCTGCCAAAAAGCAATGACATGAATAAGGCATGATTGTGAATTGAGGGATTTTGTCCCTGGGAAGATAGTACCTACAAAAGTCTAGTAAAGAGACATGATCAAATTTTTCTTTAAGACGAATATCAGATTGAGTTGTATGTATTCCATTTGAAAACTGGCAGGTAACATTTATGTCAACTGAAAATGGAGTCACAAATGCATCAAAATATTATTTTCTCAGAAGTCTTGAAATCTGTTTTCAAGTTCTTGTTACACATGGATCAAACTGAAATGCAAGGCTGTGTATTTTTTGCTGTTCACAGGACTGTGTTTAGCCAAAGTGTGGAAATCCATAAAACTGTTTACCTAATTTGAGCTTGCCATAATTTAAGTTTCATTTAGAACACCGTTACAGTTTGAAACACTGCATTGATTAAGTTGATTTCACCTTGAAGACACAGAGACAAGTTCAGTTCAATTCATATCAAATGCAAATTTAAAATTGTTTCATCCCTAAATAAATATGGCCTTCAATAAAAGTGAAACGATGTTGAGCAATAATAGTAGTTATTATGCAGAAGTCTTTAAAACTGAAATCAAGTTCTCAGTAAAATGAAAGGGGTGTAAATCTTCCCAATTTAGTAAAAGCTTTTCTCTTTGAGTCAGGCTTGAGGCAGGATTTATTTTTATTTCCCTGGCTCCCTTAGAAACATAGGCTAGTAAAAGGTTCTAAAACTATGACAACCCATCAGTCTCCATGGGCCTGTAAGTGCCCTAGGACCCCAAAGGAGCTATGCTAATGAGCAGCAATTCCAGAAACTCCTTCAAGGCCACACAAAAATATTAAAGATGGGAATAAATATGTTCACACACAAGAAAAGGACCAAATATTATTCTTCAACATTCTAAATATAGCGTTTTTCCCATTGTTGCCTAATATTAACTTCATTGAGTTTTTCAAAATAGGATATGCCCACAGTCCACCTTATTGGGTCTTATTGGCCTTTTTAACAAGTAAAACCCATGATTTTAAGCCATAGGGCCCACATTGGTTTCACATACATTAGTAACAAAAAAATTATAACCTGCATATACTATATGAAATTTATCCCAAGTAAACAGCTTTTCAATCAATAAAAGAAATTCCATAACATCATTTTGTGGACTCCATTTAAGCTATTAAAGTCAACTGACTATGATTCATAGGCAGAATATGAGGTCTTAAAGGCCAGTGTATTGATAGCTCCAACACTTAAGAGGTGCTGATTATAGTAACCACCAAAGTAGATGCCTTTGAAAGCAGAAATAAAATTCATAGGAAAAAAGCCTTTACTGCTAAGTACGTGATTAAGCAGAGTTTTAATGATCTTCTCTCAGGGCCTTCTCAGAGGCCCCATTTTCACAATTTCCCCTACTCTCATTAACTCCACTCCCAACCCAGGAAATCCTATATCAGGGAAGTGTCACTAAGGAATTTAGGGGGAAAAAAATTTAAAAATTATGGCAAACAGCTACATGCTGTTATTATACTCAATCAGATAATTACATCTCAGCTGCTTACACAAGCTAAGTCCCAAATAAACATATGTTGACTGATAAGTGACTAGCTGAGGAAGTCAGGAAAGAAATCCGTATCTGCTTTCGGCTGTGCAGCAAGATAAATTCAAGAGAAAAGGAATTATTTCTCTATCAGATTATGGTGGAAACTAAATACATGGGAAACTGGAAGCGTGTACTTCTTTTTGACCTTTAAAATAAAGATTGGTTTCTCTTAAATGCAAGGTGACAATACCGATTGTAATAACTTTGCTAAGAATTGAAGGGCAAGACAAGGTAAGGGTGCAAGGGAAGTTTATGGAAATGGTGGGGTCTCATGTGCAGGTGAATCCCAGGAAGTACATGCTCTGTTGGACAAATTATGACAAACGCTTTATGCTATCTAGAGCAATTTGGGCAGAGTGGAAGGAAAGTTGTGATACTCTACACACATATACATATGTACATAAAATGGGGATATATGACCCCCAAATAACACACCCTCATAAACCTTGTGTTAGAAGTTGCCTCAGGCCTTAATCATGCCAAACTACTCACTCACTGGAGGGATCCGCTCAGCACAATACCCAGGAGTTGGTTTCCATGGAAGTCTCTGGCAGAGAACACTGTACAAAAGCCTTGGCAGTGTGGAAAGAAGATCTCCAGGCCTTACAAGTAGAGCTTTTGCCCATTTTCCCTGAGGAAACCAGCAGGGAACATTTATGAGATTCACAGTGAAAGATTTTTAAGGACAACCAGAACATCACCCAGCCTTCAGAAAAGACAATGACAGTGAATGTCGGGATGAATTTTTTTTTCTCTCAGGATTTGACCAGTTTTCTAAATACCTACAAAGACCAAAAAAGGAAAAAAATTAAGTGGTGAGCCATTTCCTTCTCTTTTTCATTCAATTTAAATTATAAACTGGGGAAATATCCTGAAAGGGAAAGGCTAAATGTCACAGTGGGCTCCTGCGGGAATGTGGCTAAACTCACTCTTTGGAGATGTTTGAAAACTGGACTGATTGAAGCATAGCCCAAAGGCAAGAAGGGCTGGATGACCTCTCCAAGACCCAGTAATCTGGTATCAAACGCTGTCTCAGCACTCTCCCGGTGCTGAGGGAAAAATCCAGGGAGTTCACTGGCTATAGAGGTCAAAGTTAAGGAGTCCAAGAATTCTGCGACATTGCCAAGAACCTCAGAGTTTATTAGTGATTTTTTAAGGGTGGGTGAGCCATTTCATGAAGGATGGAGAAAAAGAAAGTGCTTTGGTAAAGATTCAAGCTCTTCTAAAGCAGTTCCCCTACACTTTTGTATTCCTTCCCCACTAGGTCTGGGGTTTGACTTTAACCCAGGTATCTGCAAGTTAAGAAGCCAGCCTGCTACTGCCTCATGGTTGCTGGCAGAAAACATAGGGCCTCTGGTTTCAAGGCAAAGAATTTTGCTGCTCTCAGCACAGCAAGCAGCCTGAGCATCAGAATGTTTGCTTCAGTTCCACTTGCCCTCCAAGTCTCACTGGAGGAACGTGGAGGGCCCAGATGGATGCACACAGTAGGCTGCTCCGTAGGAGAGGCACCCTGAGCTGGTGGACTCACCGCCTTATAGCAAGCAATAAGCAAGCTGGCTGTTTGTCCCAAAGGGAGACAATACTTCATCCCTCAAGGTTGTCCACTGCAAACACAACTTGAGAGATAGCCTGGATATAAAGCAATGTTAGCCTGTCAGTCATGTGTAGTAGAGCAAGTTACCTGTGCAAGTCTGGCCCTCCCCTTTTTTGCTAATGATCTCATTCTCTTGCTTAACCCTCCTTCCTTTGCTGATTCTGTGGAGAAAAGGAAACCCCAGTGGATGGGCTCAACCCTTCCCACAGCCTAGCTCATCACATCAGTGAGGCCTGTGGCCTGAGAAGAACCCCCCAAACTCAGAAATTCTTATACCATTTACTATTCTGAGAAACGTGTTATCATCTCACATAATCTCTTCTATGAGCACCTGTGAGGACAGGTGGCTGTTCTCTTGGCTTCCTTAAAGACTAGCTGTCCAGAGTTTCAACTAGGTGTCTAACTTTCATCTCTGCTTGTCCTCGTGACAATACTTGAAACGTCTTAACACTATAACATATGCAGATCTCTCAAAAGATTAGATTTCTTAGTTCTGGCCCTCTTCAAAGCACAGTATCCATAGGCATTTCTAAGAAAAATAAATTTCAGCAGACAAAGCACTGAAGAAAATGGTAGGAGGAAAAGAATTAACATTTACTGGGAGCCTACTATGTACCACCAGATACTGCACAAGGCAGTTTCTCCTATGGCATCTTACTTAATATTCACAATCTGTAAGGTAGGAATTATTCCCATTTTTTTTCAAGTTTGAAAGTAGACTCAGTATAGAAGGCGCCCTCTCAAGACCTTACAGTGGTCAGGAAAAGTCACTAAGACGTGGACACAGGCCCATGTGATCTATGGTACTGTACCACATTTGTTCAGCCGCACCAGGGTGCATCCACAAGTCAGACAAGTGACTCGTAGATATTCCCTGTTGTACTGAAGGCATGTTATTACCTGTTAAAAGTTATGCTAATATGAATGCCAAGTCCAAGGCAAACTGATCACTTGCCCAAAAGGATATTTTGAATTCTTACCCTATACACACACATACACACTCCTTTCTCTTGAATTAGAGTTTTGCATCTAAAATTAATTATACACTTCCATTAAACATTTGGACATTTAGTTGTAATCTAGGCTTTGTGGTCTCTGCTATGTGACAGTGAGAGTGGCTGTAGAGTCAACTGAGGAGTATAGAGTTTCCAAAGCCTCTGGTCTGAGTCACAAGAAGTTAAAAAGGAAACAAAAGAAGCTAAGGCCAGGCATCTGGGTTCATCATCATGAAGCTACACTCGGTGTTAGAAACAGAGCCAAATTCCCCTGGAGCTTGTAACCGTCTCATGGCCAGGAGTAATCCATGAAAAAAGCAGTCTGGGGGTCATCCGGGAGCTTCTGCTGAACTAAGTACAAAGCTCCTTAGAATCCCCAAGTTTGCAGACCAGTCCCTATCTGGTTTCTGTTCTAACCCCATCATTGTTGGTCTCTTCTAGGGATATAATAGAAAGTTCACAGATTTTCAAATCAATGGATTTTGAAGCCTAGACCTGCTTTCTGACCTTGAGCAAGTCCCCACAAGGGCATAGACTGCATCTGGACCCACACCTAAAGTGCTCAGCATATATAGCAGAACCTCCATAGTTGACCACCTCCCTAAGTTGACCTAATTTTCATAGACCAGACGTGAGCTACTAGTAGGCCTAGTTCTTTATATTGGCCACCTCCATGTGTTGACCAGTTTGTTACTGTCATTTGGGTGGTCAGCTTACAGAGGTTCTACATTTTTTGAACAATAATCAACATTTATTGGGCAATACATTTCTGTGAACCTCAGTTTCCTGTATGATACCCACCTCAGATTGCTGTAAGGAGGCAATGAGATACTACTTCACAGCCTCTGGCAGAGTTTCCAACTTCCCAGAGATTTTTAATAGCTGCTAATTCCTACTTCATTCCTCTCTGGACTGATACAGGGCCCTGAGGAAGGTACAAATACCTGCACACCCCTCTGTGCCTCAACACCCTGCCTCCTGAACTGGACAAGATCCCAGCAGAAGTCATTCACTAAGGCGAGTTTTCCAATCCAAATTAGGGTCTGAAGATGTGTATTTTAACAACTACAGCTCTGTGGGCGGTACCTTTGATTCAGTGAGTAGGGCACCAGCCCCATATACCGAGAGTGGTGGATTCAAACCCAACCTTGGCCAAACTGCAACACAAAATAGCTGGGCGTTGTGGTGGGTACCTATGGTCCCAGCTACTTAGGAGGCTGAGGCAGGAGAATCGCCTAAGCCCAAGAGCTGGAGGTTGCTGTGATAGCACTCTACTGAGGGCAACAAAGTGAGGCTCTATCTCTAAAAAAAAAAAAAAAAAAAAAAAAGAACTGTAGCCCCTTAATGACAGGAGACCTGGGAGTATAGGGTCTTTTATTTTACTAATCTTCCTCAAAAAAATGGATAGCTCCAGTTCTACCTTAGAATCAATACTGGTTCAGTATATCCCATTTTCTTCTAGGTTTAGCCTTGCATAAGCTGCGACCAATGATGTTTACATTTTGAATCAGGTAAAATTTCCACCTGCCAGGCAGAAAGCCACCCTCTTTTTCTTCACCTGGGAAATCACAATGACAGCAAGTAAACATGATGTCATTACAGAGAAAATTCTTAGTTCATTTGCATCTAGTTGATTGAAAGTATATCATTTGCAAACTTGACTACTTTACTACCAGTGTTACTAGTCAATTGTTGGCAACCCATCTCACAGCACAGTGGTGAACACTGACATGTCACTAAGAACTATTGAAATCTTCAGAGTTGTAGCTGATAAAATTCTCCATAAGAAGTACTTGCTGACTGGATCAGTGTTGGCCTTAGTATTTTTAAGTTAATTTGGAAAAAGTACGAAGAAACTGTAAATGAGCTTTTCAAAGTTGTGGCAGTATTTCAGTTTTTGCTAAGAGAAGGGTTTGATTCTATTAGCTTATGACAAACACATACATACATACACAATACTGTCTTGTGTAACCCTTACACTTGAAAGAGACAGTTTATGGCATTGGCTTGGCTTCACCACCAACCAGACAGTTGTGCAATGCCTGTGAAGTGTGGGACAGGGGCATTCCCAGAGCCAGGCCCTCATACACAATGTTTTGAAAAGTTAAGTCAGCAACTAAGAGGCCCACTGGTTTCTCCTGGTTCTATATTGGGAAGCTCCCAAGTTTAGTCACTCAGCTACCAAAGAGATAAGTTCTCTGTGTTTCTGCTTCTCTCTTAGCATCTAATGCTCTTTGATGGCTCTGGTTTTTATGTTCCCTGACTACACTCATTATTCATGGGCCATGGAAAGGTAGGAAGAAGAATCTTTTCTCCTCTCATTTAATCAGTAGCATTCCCATGAAAAAAATCTCCTGTAGCGGGGACTATAGGAGCTTCTGCTGCCTTTCATCAGATTTTACCACATGTGAGCCCCAAGACAGTGTCAGGCCCCCACAGCCCAGGCTCTGTCTAAGACAGCATGATGCTATAAAAGGAGCTGGCCTGAGAGCCGTTTTCTAGAACTAGGAGCATTACTGCAAGGAGGTCATTGTCCATTTGTTCTTTCCATTAGACCTCAAACAAAAGAATAAGAGCTTAAATTACATGGAAAGAAAAGTTGTTTAGACAAATTGATAATAACCCACAAAAAAAAAAAGAAGAAAAAAGAAAGAAAGAAGGGCAATAGCAACTCCTATCTTGAGTCATATAGAGAAACATAAGAACTTTTTTTTTCCAAGATTGACTGACAAAAAAGAGAAAATTTAATCAAAGGAATTCTAATTGCTAAGATTTCATGGAGTACCTTTTCTGAATCAGACTGTATTCAACAGTCTTATATTAGATAATGGAAGTAAGAACAGAGAGCATAAAATACAGACATTCTTGTTGGGGACCAGCCCCAGACTACACCATGAGTTCTTTCTCAGTGACTGGCAGGATGAGAGGATGAGGGAAAAATAAAGAGTCAAGACACAAGAAGAAAGTTTTTTAAGAGGCTGGGCCAGGGGACATTCCACCTCCAAAAGTAAAGAGAGGCAAAAGGCCCCCAACTCCAGACTAGCTCCATTTTTATTACCCGCATCACTGTTTAAATCATCAATCTAAGGGGAAGTTTAAACCCTGACATCATGGTTCTTGCTGTGCTTGCATTTCCTAACCAAACTATTCCTTTAAGCTACCTTCATTTGACTGATTTACCTCATACTTTTAAGTAAGTTATTTATGATCTTAACACAAACAGGGCATGAGACAGGGAACACAGTCCAGGAGCAGGATGTCAAAGCAGACACCAATCAGACCATGCACACAAATCTCAGGAGTGGGGATTAAGCCCCAGGGAAGTCTTGTGGGCAGAAGAGCTGGTGCTGCTGCTAATGCAGAGAAAACAGAAGAAAGGAGGCATTTTCCTCCTTATCTTCCTGAGAGATCTTTTCTCTCTTAATGAGGTTTAGGTGTGCCCTGTTTCCAGCACATTCTATCCTCCCTCACTATTTCCCTAACTCCCCAAATGCCCCCTGAGAGGGCAGCCAACCTTGTTTCTCAGTGCTCAGTAACCTCTAAGCCAAGTCGTGCGTGGAGGGGTGAGACTCCTGAAGACAGTCTGCTTGAAAACACCAGGCTTCAGGCTGTTGCACTTTGAAACAGATTTGGGGTTTCTCGGTATTATTCCTGTAGTCCAAATGTGTATATGCTTTTCTCTAATCCTGTTTCTGTTCCCTTTGCCCATCATCTGCGATCATTTTCTTAATTCCTAACTTACTTATAATACACAATTGAAAATTGGTTTTAAGCTTATTAAATCATTATTTCTAGCAATGCAAGCACATCAAGATGTGACTCTTCCCTTAAGTACCCACATGTCCACCCTCACATTCTCAAACTATTTTTAGAATTACAAATAATAAAACTCTACTTCACAGCTAACCATCAAAATAATACTTTGGCTCCCTGGGCAGTTAAAATGTTGGTGGGGTGGAGAGAGGAGAAGAAAAGGGAATAATAAGAGACAAAGAGGGAAGCAGTGAGGGGAGAGAGCACAGAGAATACAGGGGAGAAGAAAAAGCACATTTAGAGGTAGGGGAGGGAGAGAAAAGAGAAAAGATTAGAGGGAAAGGACAGGAAAAACAGAGGAAAACAATAAGAAAGGGAACGAAAAACCTGAAAAGCAAATAGACTAAAAGAGAAAAAGATAAAGGAGAGGAAGCCTTAATATTATGTTTTTCTCCAAAGCAGACATGCATGTGGTCAACAGGTATATGAAAAATGCTCTACAACCTCAGTCATCAGAAAAATGCAAAACAAAACTGGGGAGATGTCATCTTACCCTGGTTAAAATGGCTTTTATCAACGAGATAAGAAGGGGGAGGAGGGAGGATGATTGGTAGATCTCCCCTAATGTGCACAATGTGAGGGTGTCCAGCACTCCTCCTGGGTGAAGGGCTCAACTATAACTTGAACTGTACCTTAGAAATGAAAACAATATAATCTAAACATTTGTGCCCTCGTATTAATCTGAAATTAAAAAAGAACACTGCTTCTAGTGCTTATAATAAAGGATCTAGAAGATGTAATATGAAAGACCTTAGCATCAGTTTGATGGAAGTATTTCAGATTGCATGCGAAAACCCCACACTGTACCCCAGAAGTGCATTAATGTACATAGTTACCATTCAATAAAATTAAAAAAAAAGACCTTAGCATATAAAGATAATTTAATGTCAAATAAAAAATAAAGTACCAATTCTGAAATAAAAATTAAGATTTAAAAATTAAAAAACAAAGACCAGGAATAATAAATGCTGGCAAGTATGTGGAGAGAGAGACAAACTCTCATACACTGTCAGTGGGAATGTAAGTTAATGCAAACACTGGAGAACAGTATGGTGCTTCCTCAAAAACTTAAAAAGAGAACTACCAGGTGATCCAGCAATCCTGCTGCTAAATATATCCAAAAGAAGGGAATTCAGTTTTTTAAAAATCTGCACTCTCATGTTTATTGCCACACTAGTCACAATAGCTGAGATTTGGAATCAACCTGAGTGTCCATTAATGACTGAATGAATAAAGAAATTGTAGTACATTTACACACTGGAATGTTATATAGACACAAAAAGGAATTAAATCCCATCATTTGCAGTAACATGGATGAACTGGAGAACATCATGTTAAGTGAAATAAGACAAGCATGAAAGACAAATTTTGAATTTTCTTACTTATATGTGGAAGCTAAATATTAAAAACAGTTGATCTCATGGAGGCAGAGAGCAGAATGATAGTTACCAGAGGCTGGGAAGGGTAACAGGGAGAGAGAAAGTGGGGATGGTTAATGAATACTAAAATTTAGATAGTCAGATAGAATGAACAATATTTGACAGAACAACAAAGTGACTATATCAACAATAAGTTAGAGTATACTTTAAAGTAATAAAAAGAATGGAATTGGAATGTTCCTAACACAAAGGAATGATAAATTTCTTAGGTGATCAATACCCCAATTACCCTGATTTGATTAATCCACATTGTAGGCATATATGAAAACACTACATATAGCCTAAAACTATATACACCTATTATGTAGCCCTAATAATTTAAAAAAATTTACATTTTTTAATAAAGATTATTTTTGCCCCACTCTGCTATGCACTCAGGTTAAAAATGGACTTTCTGCTAAAATAAGTGGGTCATTTCCTTTTCCAATGCCTAATTAACTATTTAGCCATCGTATACAGGTCTTCCACGTCTCTTACCAAGTTTTCAGTCTTGGCACTGACTGCTGAGAAGAATTATTATCCCAGCAATGGCCAGGGATGATTGCTTTCATACTGAACAAAACCAAAATGAAAAACAAACTGACCAGGGAGGGGAGGGGGGAGGATGGGTGGAGGGAGGGTGATTGCTGGGATCACACCTATGATTTACACTATAAGGGTACATGTGAATCTTTCTAAATGTGGAATATAAATGTCTTAGCACAACAACTATGAGAATGACACGAAGGCTACGTTGGCCAATTGGATGAAAGTATTTCAAATTGTATATGGAAACAACACACTGTACCCCATGATAGTATTAATGTTCACAAGTATGATTTAATAAAAAATAAAAAAAGAAAAGAAAAGAAAAACAAACTGACCTTCAAGTCAAAAGTTAGTTTAATACCCTCTGAGAAAGTGAACGGGACTACAAGGTTCACATTTCAGTTCAATGCCAAAAAATGTAATGAAATAAAATCTACTCAGTATAACAGTGTAAAACATTCTCAACAGAAAAAGTTTACCCTTGGTTGGGCTCTAGATTTTCTCCCTCTTTGGAGCCATCTTTTGCTACAAATGCTCCTCACACCAGTCAATTTCCCTTCCTCTAAGTTCTGCTGACCAGTCTGGTCACCCCCTTAAAGAAATTCCTGGAGAAGCTTTCCCCGTCTGTGTTTGTGAAGTGGTCTCCTTGACTCATTTAACCAGGCTT
This sequence comes from Galagoides demidoff, assembly GCA_963574575.1. Classification (NCBI taxonomy): domain Eukaryota; kingdom Metazoa; phylum Chordata; class Mammalia; order Primates; family Galagidae; genus Galagoides; species Galagoides demidoff. The sequence continues at coordinate 12,355 of CAUYQV010116571.1, forward strand.
TCCATTCATGATTATTTTCCATCCTAGTTCAAGAAATCAATAATAGCAGCACATTTTTCAATTTAAGTTGAAAATTTTCCCAAGTTCCCTAAATCTCCATAGGCAGTTAACTTTACAGATTTGTGTAATACAAAATGGAATTTTGAAAGCAAAGTGAAGCTGTTTTAGGATAGACAGAAAGTCACCAGATGTTGCACTCACAGAGAATATAAAATGCTTTCTTCTAAATGTGCATGTCATTAGATCTAGGAGAACTACTCTATCATTATAGTAATGGGGTTTTTTTTTCTTACAAAGTTGCCTTTTTTTCTACTCAAAGTCTCTTTTGACTAAATGAATTTCATATGTGTAATCAAAACATTATGCATGTCATTGTACTTGGAGTTAATTTGAGCAATTTTTGTTAAAATTTACCCACATGGTAAAAGCCTCTTTGAAAACAGTTTCATGAAAGAGACTTTTTAAAGTTATTATTTTGAACATAATCATGAATGTTTGCTTTAGCTGTGGTATTTGTTTTTCCTTTTGGACCAAATGGGTGTCCTTAGATGCAACATGTTTTTACATCAGTGTAGAAATTATATTTGGGTTCTTGAGCAATAGCTAGGTTATATATTGCTAAGCAGGGAAATTTTAAAACTGCAAAGCTTTCTAGAAGTTAAAGATTTTTAAAAATATTAATATTAAAAATTTTGAAATGATCTCCACAATATCCACTCAATAAATATTCCTTAAGCACCTCCCTGAGCCTCTATTCTAGACACAGAGACTCCTCAGTATCTGAAACAGGTCCTACGTCACCGAGCTCATATTCTAGACAAGAAGAAAATATATAAATAATGGCATATTCAAACAATGGGACTGTATCGCCCCATAAATGATAGGGTAGAAGTATGTTTGTTGACAATAATGATGTTCATAGTGTAAGAAGTAAAGAAGACAGGTTATAAAGAGGGTGAAAAAGACAGGTTACAAAGACGGTTATAAGTTTTGTTTTGCATCTTACAGGGGTACAAATGAAACTCTCTAAGAGTAGAATCAGAACGTTTTAAAACAATAACTGAGAAAATGACATGAAGGCTGTGTTGATCAGTTTGATGGAAGTATTTCGGATTGCATGTGAAAACCACACACTGTACCCCAGAAGTGCATTAATGTACATAGTTACCATTCAATAAAAAAAAAGATCTTTCACATCCTTTGTTAGGTAAACTCCCAAATATTTCATCTTCTATGGCACTACTGTGAACGGAACAGAGTCCTTGACTGTTTTTTCAGCATGGCTACTGTTGGTGTATATAAAGGCTACCGATTTATGAGTGATGGTTTTGTAACCTGAGATGCTGCTGTATTCTTTGATCACTTCTAAGAGTTTTTTAGTAGAATGCCTGGTGTTTTCTAGACATACAATGATATCATCTGTGAAGAGTGAAAGTTTAATCTCTTCTGACCCTATATGGATACCCTTGATTGCCTTTTCTTC
>CAUYQV010116574.1:0-34986 GCA_963574575.1 Galagoides demidoff
TTGTGGCAGGCGCCTGTGGTCCCAGCTACTTGGGAGGCAGAGGCAGGAGACTCACTTGAGCCCAGGAGTTGGAGGTTGCTATGAGCTGTGATGCCATGGCACTCTACCCAGGGGGATAGCTTGAGGCTCTGTCTCAAAAAAAATAAAAATAAAAAAATAAAAAATAAAGTATAAATTGGGGAAAAGATTCCCTATTCAACAAATGGTACTGGGTGAATTGGCTGGTGACCTGTAGAAAACTGAAACTGGACCCACACGCTTCTCCTCTAACAAAAATTGGCTCTTACTGGTTAAAGGACTTCAACTTCAGACATGAAACAATAAAAATTCTTAGAGAGAGTGCAGGAGAAAGGCTTGAAAAAATTGGCCTGGGAGAATACTTTATGAGGGGGACACTCCGGGCAATTGAAGCAACACCAAAAATACATTACTGGGATCTGATCAAAGTAAAAAGCTTCTGCACTGCCAAGAACACACTAAGTAAAGCAAATAGACAGCCCTCAGAATGGGAGAGGATTTTTGCAAGTTATATTTCCAACAAAGGTCTAATAACCAGAGTCCACAGAGAACTCAAACTTATTACTGAAAAAAAACTAAGTGATCCCATTTCATTGTGGGCAAGAGACATGAACAGAAGCTTCTCTGAAGAAGATAGGCGCATGGTCTACAGACACATGAAAAAATGCTCACATCTTTAATCATCAGAGAAATGCAAACCAAAACTACTCTGAGGTACCATCTAACTCCAGTAAGAGCAGCCTACATCACAAAATCCCAAAACTACAGATGTTGGCATGGATGTGGAGCATCCTGGAACACTTCTGCAAGTTAGTATGTTCCTTTTGGAAGGAAGTTTGGAGAACACTCAGGGATCTAAATATAGACCTGCCATTTGATCCTGCAATTGCTCTTCTAGGAATATATCCAAAGGACCAAAAATCATTTGGCAATAAAGATATTTGCACCAGATTGTTCATTGCAGCTCAATTCATAATTGCCAAGTCATGGAAGAAGCCCAAGTGCCCATCGACCCATGAATGAATTAATAAATTGTGGTATATGTATACCATGGAATACTATGTAGCATTAAAAAATGAAGACTTTACCTCTTTTATGTTTCCATGGATGGAGCTGGAAAATATTCTTCTTAGTAAAGTATCTCAGGAATGAAAAAAAATATTCAGTGTATTTCGTACTACTGTGAAACCAATTTACAATCACTCACACATGCATATGAAAAATGAAACACAACTATAGCCTAGAATGAAGGAGGGAGAAGGAAGAGGGGTGGGTCGATAGAGGGAGGGTTGGTAGAGGGACCACACCTATGGAGCATATTGCAAGTACAAGTTGGATCTATCAGGTGTAGAACACAAATGTCTTAATCCTGTAATTGGGTAAATGAGGTGAAGGCTATGTTGTTTAGTAAGATGTGAGCACTCCAATTTGTACAAATAATCAACACATTGAATCCCATGATGGCATAAATGTATTTATGATCTATGTATAAATGACTTAATTTTTAAAAAATTAGGAATTAGGGTGGTGCTGTGGCTCAAAGGAGTAGGGCACTAGCCCCATATGCCGAAGGTGGAGGGTTCAAACCCAGCCCTGGCCAAAAAAAAAAAAAGAAAATAGGAATTGCTGTCTCCTGAGACATGTGCTGTTTAGGGTGTGGGCACTATCAACTAAACTGTGGAATGCTGAAAAATGCTCAACAAAAAAGGGAGATGGGGTGGCACCTGTGGCTCAGTGGGCAGGGCGCTGGCCCCATATACCAAGGGTGGTAGATTCGAACCCACCCCCAGCCAAATTGCAACGAAAAATAGCCAGGTGTTGTGGTGGGTGACTGTGGTCCCAGAAACTCAGGAGGTTGAGGCAAGAGAGTCGCCTAAGCCCAGGAGTTGGAGGTTGCTGTGAGCTGTGACACCACGGCACTCTACCAAGGGCATTAAAGTGAGACTCTGTCCCTAAAAAAAAAGAAGGAAAGAAAAAAGGCAGGGAGAGGGGCTGACTTGTAGCGTTTGCTAATTTCCATGGTATAAATTCTACCACCATTGCTGATTTCAGGCTGCAAACGTGGCTTACTGCACAATCCGGGCTTAATGCACAATCTGCTCTTGTGAGATGGTATAAAATGGTTCCAGCACAGTTCCCAGACTCCCTCAAACTCAGGATGCACATATACTTTGGCAAATAGCGCTCTAAAGTAGCCCAACCAACTTAGCCTTTCACAAGCAGTGTACAAGAGCATCAACAGTTACGAGCTGTTTAAGAACTTTTCAGTTAGCAATGGACTGAATCTATGACAATGATCCCAGAAGAGTATAATGGAGCTGAAAAACTCCTGTCGCCTAGTGACAGGGGATTTTGGAGCTCAATACATTACTCACTTGTTTGTGGTGGTGCTGTTTTGAACAGACCTACACTTCCAGTTGTATAGGAGTGTGACACATACAATTATGTACAGTACATAATACTTGATAATGATAATAAACAACTATGTTACTGGTTTATGTATTTATTATACTATGCTTTTTACCATTATTTTAGAATGTATTTCTTTTTTTTTTTTGAGACAGAGCCTCAAGCTGTCCCCCTGGGTAGAGTGCTATGGCATTCCAGCTCACAGCAACCTCCAACTCCTGGGCTCAAGCGAGTCTCCTGCCTCAGCCTCCCGAGTAGCTGGGACCACAGGCGCCCGCCACAACACCTGGCTATTTTTTGGTTGCAGCTGTCATTGTTGTTTGGTGGGCCTGGGCTGGATTCGAACCCACCACCTTAGGTGTATGTGGCTAGTGCCTTAGCCACTTGAGTCACGTCGCTGAGCCTAGAATGTATTTCTATTCAGAAAGTAAGTTAACTATAAAACAACCTCAGGGGCTCGGCACCTGTGGCTCAATCGGCTAAGGCGCCAGCCATGTACACCTAAGGTGGCGGGTTCGAATCCCCAGCCTGACCCGCCAAACAACAAGGATGGCTGCAACCAAAAAATGGCTGGGCGTTGTGGCAGGCGCCTGTGGTCCCAGCTACTTGGGAGGCGGAGGCAGGAGACTCGCTTGAGCCCAGGAGTTACAGGTTGCTATGAGCTGTGATGCCATGGCACTCTACCCAGGGGGATAGCTTGAGGCTCCGTCTCAAAAAAAAAAAAAAAAAGAATCCTCCTCCCCAGTCAATGGTGTCCTGCTTCACCAATGTTAAAATCTGGTCACTTTAGTTTACTGGGATGTGGCCCCCTCGTAATTCAAGGAGCACCTGTCTGTGTGGATTGCCTTGATACTCTACAAGGGCTGTGAGGGCTGCCACAACATCCGAGAAAGCCGGTCTAAAGTGGAGGGTGAGAAGGGGACCCTGGAAATTCTCCAAGATTCTGGTAACCAAGCCCCCACCATGGTGGACAGGGTCTCAAGGCCTGACCAGGGCTGCAGAATCTGTTTCCAAGTTCTAGCTCTAGCCAGGCCCAGTCCCTTGCTGGATTTGTAGGCTGCAGACATCGGTTAGTCTGCTCAGAACACGATGGCTGGTTTTTCCAAAGCCAGAGTATGAAGAAGAAAGAACAAGAGAAGGCAGGCAATATTGGAGTCACACTCATCTGTAGCCTGATCATCTTGGATGTGCCATCCCATTACCTTTGTCGGATTCTACTTAGTAGAATCGAGTTGCTTGGTGGCTGTCTGAAAGGCTGCCTGCCACATGGCATTGCGAGAGGGGACAGGGCACAGCAAGGCCAAACAGCTGGAAGGGACCGGGCCCTTCCAGACTAAGTGTGAAGGGACATTGCCAAGCCTGCTCCACTGTTGCTTCTCCCTCATTGGGTGAAGCTGCAGTGGCCAGACGTTGGGGAGTTAGTCATCCTCACCAACCTCTTTGTCCCTGGTCCTCTCCCTACAGTTGCTCCCCTGTGGTACTACCTGGGTTTTACTTGTTGCCTTTGCATGCACAAGGGTTGGCAGTTCTTTGAGGTAAACTCTATAGATTTAAAGAACTGAGGTGGTTTTCTGCCTCCAGGAGGACTCTGAGTGACGCAGTGAGGCAGGGACCTGACGGACTGGAGATCTGTCCTGTGCCTGGGGCCCACGAACTCCATGATCACACCCCTGTCATGGTCTTGTGGGTGGACTTCCTTGCTCAGCGCCACACAGCTGCAAGTGGAGCCCACCATCCACACCCTCCACTGCACACAAGGAGGAGAAGCCTTCTCTTGTTTCTTGGGGTAGGTAGGGACTTAAGACTCTAGGCTTGATATCCCCTATAGTTCCCTTGTCTAGAAGCTCAGAATTATTTAAAGGAACTATTGAAGGCTTGAAAAATCTCTGCTGGGCTTGATGGGGGATGAGACAGGGATGTGCCCTGTGTTTTCAGGATGCCCTGATGAGCAATACCAGGCCCTGAGCCCTCACTGTCAGGTCAAGGCAGTGCCAGGAGCCTGTGGAGCTGAAAGAGGCTCCTGGGCAAGCACCAGCTTCCTGAAGAAGGAAGGCCGTGGGACATTCTTGCATTTAAATCCACCCTTCAGTTAAGAACATGTTTACTGGCCAGGCCTGGTGGCTCACGTCTGTGATCCTAGCGCTCTGGGAGGCCAGTGTGGATAGATTCAAGAGGCTAAGACCAGTCTGAGAAAGAGGAAGACCCTGTCTCTACTAAAAAAATAAAATAAAATAAAATAAAATAGAAAAACCAGCCAGGCATTGTAATGGGTGCCTGTAGTCCCAGCTATTTGGGAGGCTGAGGCAAGAAGATCTCTTGAGCTGGAGAGTTTGAGGATGCTGTGAGCCATGACATCACTGCACTATACTCAGGATGACTGAGTGAGACTGTCTCTGAAAAAAAAAATAAAAAGAAAGAAAGAACATGTTTACTTGCATAATACAACTTTATTATATTTACACAAACCACAGTGCATGAGTTTGCCATATACTAGGTCACTATGGAAGTTTTGAAATACACAAAAATCAAGAAACATAAAATTCGCTCAGATGGAAACAGATGAAGCCCTCCCAGCAGCACTGACAAGCTGAACAAGGTGAAACTGGCTTGGGTGACCCAGGACACTGTCAACTGTGTCTCTTGGAAGTGAAATAATAGACCATAACACGGTCCATCTCAATATTTTTGTAGTGATCCACATACACAGAAATGCTGTGAAGGTATTGCCCATCTCTGAGCTTTTCTGTGAAGACCAATACACACCCAGTGTCATTGGCTGGTGCTGGCCAGCAGGCAATCGTCTGCCCCAGTTGCGGCGGGGGGAGTGTTTAAGGATAAGTAACCAGAGAGAAACTTAAATTGGAGAAAAATGGTTCCAGTGGAAGCTGTTTGGTTACTTACCCAACTTCCACCACCCCTACTGCTGTCTCGGGAACCCAGGCTTTTTGTCATGGCCCCCCAAGTCGTATCTCCTGGTGGGTGGAGGACCACACAGAGGAACCACAGGGCCCAGAGCAGGAGCTATGGGGAAGCCCACCTTCCAGCCCTCACTTCTGCTCTAATCAGTTTGAGCTGGATTTCCTGTTACTTGGAGCCAGAGCATTTTGACACCACAATGTACCCAATGTCATTCCCCTTAAACTTCTCACAGGCTGTCTGCATGCATCTCTGCAGCAGGATGCTTTGTTCTGGTTGAATCCTAAACTGAGCCCTGGTGCTTGCACCCTCACCCCCACCCCACATCCCACTTGGCAGGGGGTACCATGCTTTCTCACCCTGCCTGGAAGGGACATGGCTACATATGGGTTCCCCACAAACCAAACCATAGCAAGAACTTGGATAAGGGTGATTTATTCACAAGTGATCCCACTCAGCACAGGAGGGGGCTGGGGTAGAGGAGGGAAGCAGGGCAGGGAAGGGCAGAGAGAGGCCCTACAGAGTCCACGAATGAGGCTCAGCCCACTGGGCCTTCAGAGAGACTGTGGGACACAGGTCTTTGATGTCCCCTCAGGAGAAGGTAGAGGTGGGCATTCGTACAGACTCATATCCCCGTAAATGTGGGGCCCTGGGGGATCAGCCTCCCTGGCATGATCAAGCTGTGCCTGCAGGATAGGAGCACATTCCCAAGGTGGCAGAGAAGAAAGAATAGAGAAGCAGGGTAGTCTGTGTCTCCTGTGCTGCAGGAGAGCTGGGCGGGCTCTAGGTAGTGGGGGTAGATATTCTGCTCCATCACTGAAGCCTCCATCTCTTTACCTGTGAAATGGGGTTAGTGTTAGTGGTGCTGCTGAAGAGAATCAGTAACAAATGTACTTTCTGGCATACAGTAGGGGCTTTACAATCGCCAGTTTTGTAAGGGAGGCCTGCTACATCAGTTACTATGCCAAATGCCAGGTAACAGGGTTCTGTTTTCTGTCTGCCATCTCTTCCCGCACCCACAAGCATCCTAGGGCTTGAGCCAGCCTGTTGGCCTAGAGGCCAAGGCAATGTCCACTGGTGTCCGGCCCAGGGCAGCAGGACCTGCCTGCTCAGCGTCAGTGACCAGGGCCTAGGCTGGTCTGCAAGTCACTGCCACCTACCTGTGCCCACAGACCATGCCATTTGGCCCTCTGGCACAAGCAGCCACCTGTTCCCAGCCATAGGAGGCCCAGCTGCCTGACCTTTCCCTCCCAATGTCATTTTCCATTCCGCTGTGTTTTTGGCCAGACCTAAAACACTTCTCTAAGGGAGCCAGGAAGGATTGTTCTGAGGCTTGTCATTGTTTCAGGATTAGGTTGCCTGAGCCTCAAGGGTCTGACAGAAACCAGAGCATCCTTTGAGTCACTGACACCCACAATGGGGTCTTTGGGTGGAGAGTAGAGGTTCCTATGGCCTGACTAGGCCCAGGACACCTTAGCTATACCCTCCTACCTGCACACCAGTCTCTGACTTTGTAGTCCTAGCCAAGTGCCAAGTTGGCACGAGGGCCTGGCCCCCAGCCTGGGCCTTGCTCTGCCTTAGCCAAGTTAGAGGGGAGGAAGAATGCAACCTGTCCCACCATAGAGCCAAGGGGAAGAAGTTTCTGGGCCTGGGATTAAGGCTGAAAAGCTGCTAGGAAGCCCTTTCAGATCCTTCTGGTTGGAGTATGAAGGCAGAGAAGGGAGCACCAGGGCCCCTTCCCAGGTCTCCATCCCTCTATCTGGGGGGTGTGTGAAGCCCCTTGACAGCTCACGCCTTGGGTCCTCTCTAAACTCTCCTGTGTACCTGTGCCCCACACGTCCTTTGGGGTGGAGGAGCTACCACCAGGGTTCTCAGTGGCTCCTTGCAGAAATTGAGCTCCAGACATGGGTTGCAGGTCAACAAATGAGAGCTCTAACCACTTGTAGGCCCTGTGTCCATCAGGAACCTCCAATGTCCCTGGCTCCCAATGTCCCTTGTCCCAAGCCCCAACCCTGTCTCAGGCTGGCTGTCCAATGATTCCATGCTGAGACATACTGCCCTGCCACATCCCCAACCCACAGGAGGGTACCGGGCCACTTTTAGTGATCCTGTGCCCTCTAAACATCCTCAGGAGGAGAGCCTGAGCCACTCCTCCTAGGTGCTCCTGGTTCTCCCACTATGGGGTGGCCAGAGAAGGGGCTCTGGCTCCCCAATGAGGAGGGCCTGTCTGTCCTGGCCCATCCTGTCCACTCCCCTGGCTTTTCCCATAGTGTAGCCTTGAGCCTTTCAGCAGAATCTGACCTGCCTGCCTTCCTCTGGCCACAGCCCTCCTTCATGGTCACCTGCATTGATTAAGCACCTACTGTATGCCCAAGCCTATGTCCTATGAAAATGGATCAGATATATGAGCCAGGCCTTTGGTTGCCAGCATCTGCAAAGAACTTTCAGTTTGAAATACATTCACTTGCTCTGTATCACAGTCACTTCCAGATGCTCAGAGCCCAGGAATTATTCCATTTTGCAGATGAGGATATGGACTCATTTCTGAGATCACCTAACTGTAGCAGAGATGGGACCAGAAACCAGCTGTTTTGATTCTGATGTTGAGTGGCTTCCCTCTTTAATTTATTTTTGAGGAGTTTAATGCTGAGTCTTTGAGACAAGGTGGCCCAGGCAAGAGCCCTCTGAGAACCACTGAAGCTGGCACATAACCATTCATAGATAACCACGCCCCAGGCATTGCAGAACACCCCAGAACAGAGGGGCCCTGTTGAGGGTGAGGTTGGAGGGCCCCAGGCAAGCATCAGGTGCAGCTAGAGGAGAGAAGTCAGGGGACTTGCTGTGTGGGATGTCCCAAGAAGCAGTATGGCCCAGGGTAGACAGTGCACAGACATGTCAGAGGCTCATGTCCTGTAGCAGATCGGGCTGGGCTGGTGGTAGAGACAAGATGGGAGGCTTGAGGGTGGCAGGGTAATGCAAACACAGCAGGGTTCAACCCAAGAAGTAACCTAAATGCATCCAGTCTGGAGTAGCCTGGGGAGGTGTCAAAAGTCAAGGGTCTCCACCCTCTGTTGCTCATAGTGGGTGGCAACAAGAGCCTGGAAATTGCATTTTAAAACTTGGAGTTAATCTCTGACTTACAACCATAATAACGCATTCTGCACGTATGTCTCCATGTGCTCAAACTGTTTCTCCTCCTGGCCCACAGGAACCATTCAGCCACCTCTAGTGGTGGCCTCTCCACCCTCAAAGCCTGCCTTGATAGGCACCGTCTGGCAGGACCTACAAATCCTTACCCTGCACTGAGCCCTGAGGGTGGCCCCATGCTTGTCCCCATAGGCTGTTTGCGGAGTCTCTGCTCCAAGCCTCCTCTCTGGATGGGGTTTGGCTGGTGGCCAGTTTTGCTCTGTGAGCTATGAATAAAGACTGTCGTTAGCAGCCATCACTCCCCTCTGTTCTGTGCCCCTCGTCTCCCCCCTCCTCTCTGCCCTTCCTCATACTGCTGGGCTCCTTTCTCTAATCAAAACCTGCCCCTTGAAAGGATCAGAGAGCAGTCACTCCTTCCCCTTAGGGCCACCATCTCAATTTGGTCATCATTCCACACTCAGTCGGTGAACATGGCACCTGGCACATCCCAGGCTCTCAGGAGACTGAAGGAAAGGACAGTGTTGACTGACTGGGTGGATGGAGAGAAGGTGTGAACACTCTCCTAGGTGGAAAATGAACTGAAAATGTCCCCTTGGGTTGCAGACAAGTGGGGAGAAGTTTCTATTGGCTGTTTCATCCCCTCTGACCATCTGGGAATTACCCTTTGGGCTCTGTGGGCTGCAAGTGGCAGGAAGGTAAGATGATTGATACAGCCAGAGCCCTCACAGTCACAGGTAGTAACATGCAGTGTGGGAAAGAGGTGGTCAGGCAGAGGCAGGACACAGCAATCTTAGTGGGACCTGAGAATGGACCTGCGGCAATGTCTCAGGTGTCACCAAATCCCTCCAGATGAAACAGGAGTCAGCACCTGCCTGTTCTAGCTGGTAACAGCAGATGTATTTTATCTCCTGAGGCCCCCCTTTATCCTCTGATCACCTGCCTGATAAGTAGCTATACTAAAGCAAGATGGCTTCCAGGGTCCCTTTGCACCCCCCACCCCACTGATTGACCCTTGGTTTGCATAGATTAGAATGGTAAAAGTGCTCCAACCTTGGGTTCTCTCCAGAGCTTCAAGCCATCCCCAAAGGAAAGCTGTAGGGACACACATGCATATATAGTGTGTGTGTATGATATATATATATATGCACACACACACATCCGCACAGGATGGCCATAAAGTTCATGTGCAATTTTATAACCACCCTATATATACACAGTTATATATAGTTTTAGGTCTTTGGAGTCCCTTCCTGGAGATCTGCGTCCAGGCTCAGATCAAACATGAACATCTGGTCTGCCACCCCGCATTCTTGCTGCGCCGTTGACAATAGCCAAATCATAGCCTCAACCCAAGTGTCCATTCATGGATGCAGGGATAAAGAAAATGGGGTGTATAGACACACCTAAATTTTATTCAGCTTTGAAATAGGAAGAAATTCTGTCATTTATGCCAGTGTGAATGGAATTGGAGAACATTACGCTAAGTGAAATAAACCAGGTGCAGACACAATGAGCTCTCACATATTGTGGGATCTAGAACAATCTACAGGGTGGGCAGGGGAACAGCAGCCCTCAGCTCAAAGGTGCAGAAAGTAGAGTGGTGATTGCCAGAGGCTGTGGAGGGCGCAGAGAATCAGGAGATGATAGTCAAAGGGTACAAAGCCTCAATTTGAAGAACAAATACATTGTCTTCTCTTTTTAGAGACAGGTTCTTACCATGTTGCCCAGGCTGATCCCAAACTCCTTGACTGAAGCAATCCTCCTCCTTTAGTCTCCCGAGTGGCTAGGGTTAGTGGTGTGCACCACAAGTTTTATTTTTTTGCTATGCAATTGCATAGTGTGGTGAACATAGTTAATAATAATGTATTGTACGATTCAAAATTGCTAAGAAGATAAATTTCAAATGCTGTCACCACAAAAAATGGTGAATATGTGAGGTGATGGATATGTGAATATTTAATATGTGGATATTTAATTTTTCCATATTTTAGTCATACATCAAAATATCACCTATACCCTATAAATATATAACAATAATTTTCAATTTAGAACTTGAAAAAAATTTAAAAGAGTAAACATCTGAAACAGAAGCTCACAGTGATGGCTCAGCCAGGGGGACCCAAGCAGGCCTGGCCTGGAGCCCTGTGACAGGCAGTGTGGCTTTTATGGTGGCAGGCAGGGGCTAGCAGGCGAGGGGGAGGTCCTGTCTGAGTGTGTCTGGAGCCTGAGAAGTGAGTGCCAATGGCAGTCACCCCAGTGGGTTGCCTTCCTTGCCCCTCCATGTTGGGCAAGGCATGGGACCAATCCTGACCAATGAGTAGAGGTGACCTGTGACACTTCCAGGCAGGAGCTTCTGAATGCCAGGGTGACAGAGAGCTTCCAGGCGTCTCCCTCTGAAATGGAAGCTGGCAAAGTCCAAGATAGCAGCTTCCCAGGGACCTGGCCCCAGAGAGAAATGATGATTCTCCTGCTAGCCGCGGTGAACACTTGTCATGAGCAAGAAAAAAAATCCTTTGTTGCTATTAGCCCCAGAGACTTGGGGGCTGTTACAGTAGCCTCACTTATCCTGGTAGTGTCAAGGCCCAAATATTCTCAAAAGTCCCAGAAAAAAGTCACCTCATCCTTTTTCTAGCCATGGAGGGGACATGCTGGTTCTTGATCTTGGTGGCTGGCCTAGGTGTCCCGGCGATCCTTTTAGCAACACAGTTGACGGGTCTGAAGTGTTTCTACATCCCCACTATCCTCCTCCAGCCCCCCAAAGACCCCCAAGCACTCCCTGGGGGTGGGGGTGGGGACAGCTGCAGCTGTGAGGATTCCTGATGGGAGGGTGTGACTCCCCACCAGGCAGAAGATTGGCCTCCTGGGAAGGCCTCCCCTGGAAGTGGGGCCCCAGTTGGCATGAAAAGCTGTTTTCACACTTGCCTTATTTTTTTTGCTGAGAGCTGACAGTCTCTTCTGGATGTGAAGCAGCCCGGGAGAAATTTCTCTCCCAGGAGTGCACGGTGTTAGGCAGGGAGCTGAGAGGCTGCACGACCTTGGCAGGCCCTGCCCTGCCCCCCGTCCCTGTGCTGGCTGCGCTTACCCTGTGTGGACCGACCCTGCCTCCCCCCATGGGCAGGGCGGGCAGGGCGGGCAGGGGAACAGCAGCCCTCAGCTCCCGGCCAGCAGTAGGCTCAATAAGGACGTGGTTTCTAACAGCCTCCCGCTATTGATTTCTGTGTGGCCAGGGACACTTCAGCTGGCTTTTCTGTGGAGAGTCTGAAAACCGACCCTGCCCCGTCCGCATCTATTTCCTGCCCACTCTTGGCAGCATGAGCAGCTGCCTGCTGGCTGCGTGACCTTGGGCACATCACCTTGCCCCTGGCTCTCAGTTCCTCCCCCAGAGCTGTCATCACTCACATTTCCTGAAGCCCACACGAGTCCAGACACTGTCTTGGCCTCTAGCTGAAATGGCGCCGGAACCCTCACTGACCACCCTACCTAGGGCAGTTGTTCTCTTTCCCCCTTTCTTCTGACAAGATGATTGAGGCACAAAGAGCTTAAGTGACATAATGGAAGTCAGACTGCTGGTGGCATTGGATGAAAGAAAGTGCTTAACGCAGGGCCTACCTCTGGGGTACTGACATGCATCACCTAGCCCCATCCCCTCTGTCACTGGGCATCACTGTTTCTGACTTGTGCCTGTGCCGTTATTATCACATCAGTCCCTTTGGTTCATGATAGGAATAGCACAAGGGACATTGGTGGCCACTGTGCCCACCCACAGCCATGAGAAGACCTAAAAGGCTGGCCTCCCTGCAGGGTCTAGAAACCACACCTACAGGTGGACAGCAGTCGTCAAGGGAAGCCATGGTGGGTGTGTGACTAGGCAGGGATGAGGAGGGCTGTGGCCCAGCTAAGGGAGGCAAGGGGACCAGACTGATGTGGCAACTGAAGATAGCTGGGTCCTCTCTCCAGGGGCTACCCCTGTCCCCCCCCCCCAATAAATTTGGTTTCCAACATGATCCCACTGGACGCTCCCAGGGAGTGTGGTGAGTGCATGCTGGGTGCCAGGACCCCAGCTGATACTGGGGAGACAGAAGCTCCAGCCTTCCAGGGGTCTGGATCAAGCGAGAGCAACAGACTACAGGAGGGGTTGGGCCTTATGGGAGAGGCTGGGGAGGGCTCTGTGCCCTGACGGGCTAAGGAGGTAAGGCAGTCATTCGAGCCCTAGTCTGTCCTCAGATAGGTGGACAGTGTCCAGCCCAGGACAGAGTGTGGGAAGGAGCTCTGCCTACGTCTCAGAGGTCCTGCTCTCTTGCCCCACCTTGTTTAGTGATTAGACTCAGTCAAGGATTCTGGCAACGTTGGTTTGACCCAGAGTAGGGGGACCCTCACTCAAAGCAGGCCATTCATGGGTCTCTTCCCTTGGAACTGGATCTTGGGATATAGCCAGGAGGATGCCCAGCCAGTGCAGCCACTGGCTGAGGGTGATGAAGTGGATGGGGGCCCGTAAGTCTTGGGCCCACCTTGTCACAGGCCCACATGCATGAAGGAGACACAGAGCAAGGGATGCAGAGGGTGGCTGCCCCAGGTCTGACTCCTGGGCCTAGTCAATGCAGAGTTCATAGATCCTCCCAAGTGCTATAGGTCTTCCTGTGTCCTGCTGAGAGGCACCACTCTAGGATGAGACATGTGGAGGATTCACAAGGAGATGTGCCTGTGGCAGATGGGGAGTTGGGAGCTGGACAAGTGCAGAGAGCCGCAGAGGCAGCCAGACCCTGAGGATGGAAGAGAGTGAAGGGAGCAAGGCTGAGGCTTGCACACAGGGAAGTCAGTAGGGCAGGAAGCCCTGCTCTCATGCCTGTGCCACTGTGTCACTGACTGGAGTGGCCCAGGACAGCAAAGCCTCTGTGTGAGCAGTGATTCCCACTGAGGCAGCCACAGGCAGCTGCTCCTCCGGCATATTCTCTGGTGAAGGGAGACCCCACAACCCAGTCCTCACTATCCAGTCCCCAACGGTTCCTGAATCCCTTCCCCCACCACTCCCAGCCCTTCTGGCCCTCCTGCCCTCTATCTGATGAGGCCCAAGCCCCAGCTGATTGCTGTCCCATCAGGCAGGTGCTTCCGCATCCAGGTCTGGGGCCCGTCCACTGGGTGCTTCTCCTGAACCAGCTCCCCAGAGACAGGCATCCAGAGCCCTGTGCAGCCTTGCTTCACAAGGAGTCCAGTGTGGGGCAGGAATGACCCACTATGGGTGTGGCTGAGACTGGAAAGGCCATCGAGGGAGACGAGAAGGGAATACGGAAGACAGACCCCACCTGTGCCACACTAATGCCTGGACCTGGCTTGTGAGGTGGGGTTAGACGAAGCCCAGATGCTGGCAGGTACAGGACACTCTGGCCAATTCCCCTCCACCTCACATCATGGAGCCAAGGGCAGTAAGATATAGCTGTCCTCTCCTCTCTGGGCCCAGCTCTTGGTGCTCCCAGCTGCTTAGTGGACAACAGCAAGAGGAAACATAGGCTGGGAGGGGCAGGGACCTGGCTGCTCACAGGCCTAACTCCTGAGGAAGCAGCCTGTGTCTGAGAAATCCCCGGGCCTTGGAGGGTGGGGAAACAACACCTTGCCTGGGAGTGGGCGTTTGGCCTTCAGCAAGCAAGCGCCACACCCTCCCACCCTCTGAAAGCTATTTCTGCAGCTTCCTGGCTAGGTTCCTTTCCCACCACCCCCACCTCTGTCTCGGGTTAGACCTGAAAGGGAGGGAGCTGAGGCCATGGGAGCTATGTAAGGCCTGGGAGGAGGAGAAGGCCCCCTGTGGGACCATGTGGAAGGCCAGATGTAACCCCTAGAATGCCCTGGTGAATTTGGAAACTCACAGCTGCCTTTCTCAATCTGTTCTCTCCACCCAGCAGAACCCGCTGGGTCCCAGCTTGGTTCCCTGGTGGCTCTGGGGGCTTCTTGGCAACGTCTCTGTGGCAGGGATACCATGGGACCATGGAAGCAGATGGCCATGGGTGACTGCTGCTGGCTGAGGGGAATTTATCTTTCTTCCCCTAAAGTGGGGCCAAGAACCAGGAAGACAGCCCACTGTCAAAGGGACAGGCTCTACAGAGGGCTTGGGGGAAGATTTAATGATGCCACAGATTCAAAGCAGCCAGCAGAGCTTACCTCCCATCCCACCACTGCCCACATCCAGATGGACAAGTCCTGTCATAAGGGAATTCATGTTCTTGTCACACATTCAAAAATCTTTTCTGTTTTTTAAAACATTAAATGCCATGTGAGTTGTGTCGTGAAGCAGATATAACTCATGTGTCTCTTGCACCTTGATGGGCACACTAGAAAAAAAATTTTTTTCCTTGTGTTTTATTAGATCAAGAGATGTGTGAGTTATATATGCTTTATGAGGCCCTGGGCTCAAAATTAGCGTGAGTTAAATACCATTCACAAGGCCGTTAATGCACTTGACCTAATAAATCACTGTGGCCCCAAGGAAAAATATTTTTTCCCTAGCACGGTAGTCAATATGTTAAAAGAGCCCCTACATTTGGGTCTTCTAAATGTCCTGCTGGGATTTCATGAATAGCCTTATGGCCACCCTATTTATATTAACAACCCCCCACCCCTCAGCCACACCTTCTCCCTCTCCTTCTCCTGCTTTTTCTCCTAGCAAGCACTGCCAATGACACACTGGATTTGACTGACTTATTTGTTATTGTCTATTCCAGCCCTGATTCCCAGTAGAATAGAAGCTCCAGGAGGGAGCCATGTTGTCTGTTTCATTTATTCCTTATCCTCTGGACCTAAACTGTGTCTGGTATGCCCCAGGCACTCTGTGAATAAAAAGGATCCTTTCTTCAGAAGAGGGTGACCCTTTCTTAGCAGGGTGGAAAGGGAAGATCCTGGTGTTCCTGTTGCTCCTAAAAGCCCTCCTGGCAGGACCAACCTTGGGCTCAAATAGAGAGCACTTGTCTGCCTCTTGTCCTCACCAAAGCCTGGGACATCCTGAGCCTGCTCCCCTAGATGGGTGGCAGGACTTATTTCAAGCTGCCCAGCAAGTCTTATGCAAGCCTCTATGGCCCAGGGACCCTGACTTCCCCTGCACTCACTCCCATGCTCTCACACCTCACAATGAGGGCTGCTGACTCTCCTCTGGGTGCTAGTGAGACTGCAACATCTACAGCCCCTCCCTGGACCCACAGGGACCAGAGTCTGCATGTGGACTAAATATCCAGGTCAAACAAGCGAACATTTTGGATTGAGAAGCACTGGCTTCCCACTGAGCTCCCTTCCCCGGGCGATGGGGAGTGCTTTGCTGAAACCATCTTGATTCTCTTCCCCTGCAGCTACTAAAACAGCCAGCACAGCAGTGGAGGGACAGGCCTTCCCATTACTTCATGGTGAAGGGCAAACCCAGCAATTAACCAGAGGAGTGGGGAGGCGAGGCAGGCACTACAGGAAGGCAGGGACGGGCAGCCCTAATTACAGGGTGTGCCAGCATGAGTGTCTGTCACAGCACGGGGGTGGCAGGGGGCTGGCATGGGAGGAGCCAGGTGACAGGTAGCCAGAAAGGCCTGAGTCCAGCAGTCTGGGGCTCCTTGGGCGTGGCCTCAGCCTTCCAAGGTCTGTAGGGTGGCCCCAGCCTCCACCAGTGACACTCAAGGATGCTGCCTACAGTCCACGGGGACCTGCCTGAGGCTTCTTGGCAGCTGGAGGGTGGAGCTTCCTGGGGGCAAAGCTGTTTCCCTTTGTCTGCTGCATCTGAATTAGATCTGGAGAGAGTTCTAGGCCTTCAGAATGAATTGCAAACTGAGGTCCCCTGGCACTCTGGGGCTTCCTGGAGGAGTTTTGTGAGTAGCCACCAGGGCAAAGAGGAGTCCAGCCTGACCCCACCCCTCATCCCTCACACCTGAACTTCAGCCGGGCAGCTGTGCTTCTGTCTGTTTTATACTGAAATTCTGAACAAGGTTTCACTTCAGGAATGAGCTCTCAGTACTTTAAAAAGGAGAGCCAGAGGAGACTTTATTAAGCCAGCTCACCATCTCATTTTATAGATGATAGGTAAGTGGCGTGCCCAAAGTGGCCTTGGGTAAGAAGAGAAGTTCCATCCTCCTTCTTCCACTTCATGGCCTCAGAGAAAAAAAAAACCCGGGCAGACTCCCAGAGCCTGGTCCTTTTTTTATTGCCCTTTAAAAAAGATGTGGAAGCAGAGATTCTGTTAGGGTGCTTAATGCCCCCCCACAGACAAGAAGGTTAGATAGGAAGTTGGGCTTGGCACCCAGGTCTGCAGAGAGTACAGGGTACAGATATGCCTTGGGGACATTTGAAGCCCAGTGTGGCATCACCCCAACTCCCCTGCCAGCCTCTTCTCTCTCTGTCCTCAGTTACTCTGTCTGTAGCCAGTCACTGCAGGGGGCAGGCAGCAAAATGGCCCTGGGGGTGTAGCTCAGAGCAACCTGATGCCATCCTCCTGGGGCTCAGAGTACAGGAAAAAGGGAACACAAACATATTTGATTTTGCCCAAGACACTGCTTCAGAGGAAAGAAGAAGTAGCTGGGGTTAAAAAGGGCTTAAATTGTCTGTGCTCAGGTTGCCCCTACCCTCTGCCTGGTCTGGCCCTCACCTGGGATCCCTCTGCTACCTCAAGCCCATAAAATCCAGTCCACTCTCATGTTCCATGGTGGGATCCACAGGGATGTTCCTTCTTGGAGGCCACCCAGGACAGGTGCCCCTGCCCCCAGGGACACAGTGTAGCCTTCAGGGGTGCTCTCCTGGCCCCTATCCCCCTCCACTGCCTGGGGGAGGGCCTGACAGCCCCTCTGTGAGGTGCGCAGCTCAGGACAAGCCTCTGACACTAATTTAAGTGTGATCTTTTTTTTTTTTTTTTTTTGAGACGGAGCCTCAAGCTATCCCCCTGGGTAGAGTGCCATGGCATCACAGCTCATAGCAACCTCCAACTCCTGGGCTCAAGCGAGTCTCCTGCCTCAGCCTCCCAAGTAGCTGGGACTACAGGTGCCCGCACAATGCCTGGCCATTTTTTGGTTGCAGCCATCATTGTTGTTTGGCGGGCCCAGGCTGGGGATTCGAACCTTCCACCTTAGGTGTACGTGGCTGGCGCCTTAACCGATTGAGCCACAGGCGCCGAGCCAGTTTATCTCTTTTTATGTGTGAGAAGCTTTTAAATTTTCCACCAGTTCTCAGATTTTTATGGTGTAGGCAGATGTGCATACAGATATCAATAAAATGCAGATTTTGGTTAAATAGGTCTGAGGTAGAGCCCTAAATTCTGGGGTTTTTTACAGATTGCCAGGTGATACAGATGCTGTTGGTGTTTGAACTACACTTTAAGAAGGGAATAAGGCCTTACTTTAATTCTGCCCCTAAAATCATAGGAGTAAATCCTTAGTAATACCCAAACTTAGTGTAGGATATGTAGTGTATGTTAAGAGAAGTTTTCTAGCAGATAATCATGTTTACATTTCTTCATGGAGTTCCCAACATTAGAATTAAAGTTGAACTCCAAGGAGAAATTATGAAATTTTATTTCCCAACCAAGGAAAGGGATTTTCTATAACTCTATTGACCTGTGTAGAGAGCCCTGGTGGCATCTTGGTAGCTCCCAGTAGCCTCAAACTCCTGGGTTCAAGCGACCCTCTTGCCTCAGCCTCTCAAGTAGCGGGGACTACAGGTGTCAGCCACAAAGCCTGTCTAGTTTTTCTATTTTTAGTGGAGACAGGATCTCATCCTTGCTTAGTCTGGTCTTAAACTCCTCAGCTCAGGTGATCCACTTACCTCAGCCTCCCAGAGTGCTAGGATGATAAGTATCAGCCACTGCACCTGGCTGATTTTCTATTTCAAGTGTGAATTTATGGGTGACATGATGAACAATGATAAAATCAACCACTTTGAAGATGGGAGATTGAGAAGAAGGTACCTTGGATATTGATATAACTTTTAATGGCCTTCTCTTGGTGAATGGCAAAGAGAAAATGAAAGGCCTTATAAGTGTATAAAGATGGAGATCAGCTTAGAGAATTTGGAAAAGTCTCTCTTTAGGCCAAAGTATTTTTTTCTTTGAGGCTGTTGAGACATTATTAAGATTATGGATTATTATGAAGATGAATTTCAAGAAACTCTGGCCCTTGGGGGAGCAGTAGAGTGGGAGCATATGATTACTGCTTGTTACCCATGTTACTTCTCTTGACCCTGCAAAAAGAAGATGGAAAAAAATCTTACCTCTGATTCCTCATAGTGAGCTTTGGAGAAACATCAGTACACTAGCCTGAGATCAGTGGGTACAGAATTAAATTTAAGGATACTAAGAATGAATTTATTTTTACCAATAGAAGGCTGGCAACCTGAAATTTAAAGACCTGACTAGGATAATAAAAGGGTCTTTATATTTAGGGTTGTATTTATGTTCAGATTAGCTAAGCCAGCAGATGCTGCTGAGAATAGGAGTAAGATGTGTAATTTCACACTGCTTGACTTCTTAGCAACTACAGAGTTGCTTTAGCAACTAGTTTCATGAATATTCCTTTATGTAATGGATTGACTTTGTTTTAACATCACAGTACTACTTGCATTAAATAGATTATGTTATAACATCCACAAAATTATTGCTGAGAGTTTCTAATGCATATAAATCTATGAATTCTTAAAAAATCATAAAATTGTTTAATTTCTGTGAAGATGAAAAATCCTTGGCCAATGAAAATTGGAAATCTGTTTAATCATTAAGCCTAGATTTGTAGTATAAGTTTACATGGGATTGAAAAAATTTGCTCAGTTAAAAGGATAAATTTGTAGCACATACATATTTTCAGAGCAGTGTTGTGTTTTATTTCTTCTAATGAATCTGGGATAATTTTGTTATTTCTTATTTTGCCTTGCCTGTAGTCAGTAGAAAGAACTTGTCCTTCTTTTCAAGTGGTTTTATTTTGTGTTTATCAGATTTTCATTAGCACTGGGATCATATTGTTGTGTCATTGTATCTAGAAGTAGTTTTTCTTATCAGCATAAACCAGTAAAAATGCTTTCTGACTCATTTAGTATCTTCCTAACAATAGTGTGGGCTGTAAGCCCCATTCTGTTATTCTCGTTCTAGTATTAGTTAAGTAGGATATTGTACAGACAACAGAAAATGTAAACTAGGAAATTCTAAACTCAAGGTAGGTGCGGGTAGGCTTCCATCTTGGCTCCCACTTACAAAGCCCTCCTTCTGCAAACAAATTTCTTTTTCTAGCTACACTGTCTCTTCTGTCCTTCAAACAGCCAAGTACATTTCTGTTACAAAGCTTTACATTTGCAGTACCTGTGCTTGCAGAACTTTTCCCCTAATATTTTGCATAGCTGGCTGTTTCTTATCTTTCAGTCTTCAGCTTTATGTCTTTCTTACCTTCTTGGAGAAACCTATAACCTCTCCCCCACCCCCAGGTAAAGTAGCATATTTCTTCTCTAGCACATTCTGTCTTATCAAACTATTAATAGCAGTAATATCTGAAATGACCTTGTGTATTTGTTTGCCTATTTATTGTCTCTCTTGAAAACACGGTATAAGCTCTTTGGAGGGCAGGGTTTCTCCTTGTGCTGTTTACTATTATTTATAAGATGGATGGATAGCTGGATGAAGAGGAAGGGAGAGAAAAAAATGAAAGCATGGGCTGCTTTGGGTTCCAGGTTTATGTGGGTGGTAAGGTGGTGGCAGTGGTAGGTAGTGGCCCTCGTGTTTAAAATTATAGATTAAGGCTCGGCGCCTGTGGCTCAAGCAGCTAAGGCGCCAGCCACATACACCTAAGGTGGCGGGTTCGAATCCAGCCCAGACCTGCCAAACAACAATAATAGCTGCAACCAAAAAAATAGCCAGGCGTTGTGGCGGGCACCTGTGGTCCCAGCTACTTGGGAGGCTGAGGCAGGAGACTTGCTTGAGCCCAGGAGTAGGAGGTTGCTGTGAGCAGTGAAGCCATGGCACTCTACCCAGGTGACAGCTTGAGGCTCTGTCTCAAAAAAAAAAAAAATTATAGATTAAAAAAAAGAAGTGCCAGTGAGAACCAAACATTTGGTTCTCTGCAAATGTTTCAACCCTGTTACGCGTTTAAAACCATTTCTTGAATATTTGTTGTCATGCTAGACTTTGGGAAGGATGCAAATAACAAGATGTAGTATCTGTCCCTAAGAATACCAAAGTGTAGTAGTAGAGAGAAAAAGACTAATTGCAATACAAATCGATAATTATTATATTAGATCTTATAGAAGCTCGTTGGCAGAGAAGGTTAATAAAGATTTCAGAGAGGAGATATCATTTAATAAAAGGACAGGATTTCTGCTGGTAGTCACAAGGAAGGACTCTTCAGCTACAGGATACACAAGCACTAAATGCTGTAGAAATGGCTAGCAGATTGTCAGGGCAGCAGCTAGTTATACTTATGACTGGGTCCTAGGATGTGAAGTAAAAGAAAAGTAATAGTTGGAGGCAGTTAAGTAAGTTGGGACCAGATTGTGTTTGCGTGGTATTAAAGCATTTAAACTTTATCCTGTGGGCATTAGAAGAATCAAGGATTTTACAACAGAAAAGTGTCATGATCTGCTTTAAAGAGAATTCAGGTAGCTGTAAGATTTGGACAGATAGTATAGAAGTTGACATCTTAGAGATTTTGCTCTAATTGTGGTACTTGTCACATTATACTTTCTTTCTCCATCTCTACCCCAAAATATGATTAATGAGTACTTTTTTGTTTCATTATTCTTCACATCCCTAACTGTATGGCATATAATGGCTACTCGAGAAATGTTTGTAGGCTAAATAGCCTAGGTCAGAAATATCAGAGCCTTAGGTCTTAACTCTGAAAAATGGCAATGAGATAGAGGAAGGGGTGAATTAGAAAGAAATTTTAGAAGTAGACTTAGGCAAGATTTAGTCACTAGTTATTTGAGTGGCAGGAGTCAATGATGACTAAATTTGTCAGCTTGGAGAAAACATGTAAGTGAGGAAACCTTTAATGGAGATAGGAAAAATGGGACTGGGGTATATGGTTGGGAAGGCACATAAGACACAGTTTGTAAATATTTGACTTTGAGGGGTGTTTGGCATATATGCAGAAATGTGTATCTGAGACTTAGAAAGTTTAGGCTTGGTTGGGCACCTGTAGCTCAGTGGTTAAGGTGCTGGCTACATGCCCGGGCTGGTGGGGTTCGAACCCAGTCCAGGCCTGCTTTAAAAAAAAAAAAAAAAAGCTGGGCTTGGTGATGGGCACCTGTAGTCCCAGCAACTGGGGAGCCTGAGGCAAGAGAATCGCTTGAGCCCAAGGGTTTGAGGTTGCTATGAGCTTTGACGTCATGGCACTTTACTGAGGGTGACAAAGTAAGACACTGTCTCAATAAAAAAAAAAAAAGAAAGAAAGAAAGTTTAGGCTTGAGGTAGGGATTAAGAAACCACTGTGTGGATGTTATTGAACGCAGAAAGGGTGAAGACATGATGCTTTGTGGGGCTTTTATGACTGGGAAAAGGAGGATGCCAGAAGACAAAGTATTTGCAGAGTAGAGGGGTTAACAGGAGAGGGCTAATTATTGCCTTTGATCTTTCACTTATGTTTATATATTTCTGGGATATTTCTTTTCCCTCCTTTTTTTTTTTTTTTTTTTTTTTGAGACAGAGTCTCACTTTGGTCACCCTTGGCATCTTACCTCATAGCAACCTCAAAATCTTGGATTCAAGTGATCTGCTTGCCTTAGCCTCCCAAGTAGGTGGGACTACAGACACCTGACACAGCTACAGTATACACAAACACTAAATGCCGTGGAAGTGATGGGAAGGGAGGGAAAGCCTGCGCTGCTTTGGGTTCCAGGCATTTTTTTTTTTTTTTTTCAGACAGAGCCTCTAGCTGTTGCCCTGGGTAGAGTGCTGTGGGGTCACAGCTCTCAGCAACCCCCAACTCCTGGGCTCAAGCGATTCTCTTGCCTCTGCTTCCCTAGTAGCTGGGACTACAGGTGCCCACCACAACGCCCAGCTATTTTTCGGTTGCAGCCATCATTGTTGTTCGGCAGGCTCGGGCTGGATTCTAACCCGCCAGCTCAGGTGTATGTGGCTGGCACCTAAGCCACTTGAACCACAGGCGCCAAGCCAGTTGTAGGTATTCTTTTAGAGACAGGGTCCTTCTCTGGCTCAGGCTGGTCTCAAACCTATGAGCTCAGGCAGTCCACCTGTCTTGGCCTCCCCAAGTCCTGGGATTACAGGCGTGAGCCACTGCGCCCGGCCTCTCCCCCCAGTTTTAAATGAACACATGTATTTTGTAATCTGGAAAAAAAAAATCAGTAAACAAAAAGCAAAGTTTAAAAAAAAATGCCTATTTCCAAAAATTTTTTTTTTTTTGAGACAGAGCCTCAAGCTATTGCCCTGGGTAGAGTGCTGTGGAATCACAGCTCACAGCAACCTCCAATTCCTGGGCTCAAGCAATTCTCTTCCCTCCACCTCCCAAGTAGCTGGGACTACAGGTGCCTGCCACAACATCTGGCTATTTTTGGGCTGCAGTCATCATTGTTGTTTGGCGGGCCCGGGCTGGATTCGAACCCACCAGCTCAGGTGTATGTGGCTGGCACCTTAGCTGCTTGAGCCACAGGCACAAAGCCCCCAATTTTTTTTTTAATAACTCTACTTTAGAAGTGTCTCCAGAGATAAGTAATGATAATATAACTTTTCAGAATTTGAAAATGCCAGGTGCAGTTGCTCACACTTGTAATCCTAGTACTTTGGGAGGCCGAAGTGAGAGGATCACTTGAGGCCAGGAGTTCAAGACCACCTGAGCAACATAGTGAGACCAGTAGCTCAGCATGATGCCACACACCTATAGTCCCAGCTACTAAGGAGTCTAAGGCAGGAGGATTACTTGAGCCCAGAGGTTTGAGGTTGCAGTGAGCTATATGACCATGCCACTGTAGTCTAGCCTGGACTGCAGGATCTCACCTGGACTCAAAAAAAAAAAAAAAATCCTAGAAAAGTAATGGCTTTAAAAAATGTTTATGAGGGCATAGTTTAGAAATTCAATCAAATTGTTTGTGCTGTAAGCCTGCTTTCATTGATTAATATAGCCCAAACATTTTATTTCAACTTAAATATAGTCCACTTATTTTTAATTCCTATATGTTGCTCAATGTATTATACCCAATCTCAATATACATATAAATTGTTTTTTGTTTTTTAATATTATAATTAATACTGTACTAAACATCCTTTTTTTTTTTTTTTTGAGTCACAGTCTCACTATTTCACCCTCGGTAGAGTGCGTGGTGTCACACAACTCACAGCAACCTCAAACTCTTGGGCTTAAGCAATTCTCTTGCCTCAGCCTTCTAAGTAGCTGGGACTATAGGCGCTCTCCCCCCACCCCACGGCTATTTTTTGGTTGTAGTTGTCATTGTTGTTTAGCAGGCCCTGGCTGTGTTCGAACCCACCAGCTCCTGTATATGTGGCTGGCAACCTAGCTGCCGAGCTATAGGCACTGAACCTGTCCTGAACATCCTTGTAGTTCATACTTTGCTGATTATTCTCTTAGGCTAAATTCTGGAAGTGTGTGTACTTTCTGAATCAAAGGATATGTAAATTTGCACTTTTGTTATGTATTGCCCTCCAGAAAGATGTTTTCATTTACTTTGTGTATGGTTATTTTCTTACTACTTCAAAACCATGAATGTTATCAAGCATCTTTTCATCTATGCCAGTCCGATAGGGAAAATTATTTAAATGTATATGTGTTCGTAGGTAAAGTTAAACATTTTTACTAATATACATTTATATTTCTTATTTTAAGAATTGCTTCTTTATGTCTTCTGCTCATTTTCTGTGGAAAGATTATTTCTGTGGAGTTTTATATAGAGGGTGGCCATAAAGTCCGTGTGTAATTTAAAATTTTACATTACTTTAAACTGTACACAAACTTTATGGCTACCTTGTATATTGTTCCAATAGAAAGGGGAATTTTGAAGATTTTAGAGAGATGGGAAAATTGATGGATCATCATCATGTAGGTAGGAGGACACAATGTGGTGGAAATAGATTTTACAGATTGAATTTTTTTTTTTCTGTCACCCTGTATGGAATGTCATGGCATCATAGCTCACAGAAAACGCAAACTCTTGGGCTGAAGCAATCTGCTTGCCCAGTTTTTTTCATTTTTAGTAGAGATGAGTTTTCACTCCAGATTGATATTTATTAATTAAAAAACATAGGGAATATTTTGGAGACTTTTGTTTTTAAAGTTTTGAGGCTTCTTGAACCAGCTCTGAAAGAATCATGTAAACATTAAAATATGAATAATTCTTTCCTTAAGAATTAAGAAAATGTACTTATACCTCTAATTTACAAACAATTCCTCCTTCTTTGTTATTTTAAAGCAATAGGGCTTCCTCTATCACCCAGGCTGCAGTGCATAGGCACAACTACAGATTCCTGCATCCTTGAATTCCTGGTCTCAAGCACCCCTCCCACCTCAGCTTGTACAGGTACAAGCCTGTACCACCATGTCCTGCTAATATTGTTTTGTTTTTTTTAAGGACCTCACTATGTTGTCCCCAGCTGGTCTCAAACCCCTTACTTCAAGTGGTCCTCCTGCCTCAGCCTCTGGAGTAGTTGGGACTACAGGGGAGAGCCACCGTACTTGATTCACTTGTGCTTTTCTTCATAGTTGCAAGAGTAGATAGATAGGTGGTATTTGGTTCACATCCAGGTGGGGATGCTCCTGTGTTTGTGGGAGACCCCTTAGAGAGGAGAACATATAATTTTAAGAATCTTCATATTATCCTTGTGAAATAGATTAGGATTAGACTAGGATGTTTTTACTTGGATATAAGAAGATAGAAGCATAAAGAATTGACCTCTTTGTTCTTTTCCCTCTTTGGTATCTGATGAAATGCAAAATGTGTTAGCACAAAACGATTGTTCTGACAAAGGTAAATTGGCTAAGGTTAGCAGCTCGTCCTATGACACACTCTTACATGAGTTCTAAAATAAGACATTTATTTCTATCTTCTTTCTTTATCTGAATTACTGAACTATATCACTCATGTGCTTAAATTGTAATTTGTAACTCCAGCTTCTTTAGCTGGTTATGTTTTTGGCAGTTGTGATCATTAACAATTTATAGTTGAGTATTATTTAAATTAATTGGTTTCATATGGTATCCCACGAAGTCCAGGGAATAGGAAAGGAGAAGTGAGCAGGCAGGACTCTGTTATTTATTTTATGTATTGAGTTTTTGATAAGATTTTGTTTGAAAGGTGTGGTTTTGCTTTAACAAGTTTTGAAAATCATTTATCTGAAAGAGTGCAAGCTTATGATGAAACATGGCATTTAGGGGTGGCACCTGTGGCTCAAGGAGTAGGATGCCAGCCCCATATACCAGGGGTGGTGAGTTCAAGCTCAGCCCTGGCCAAAACTGCAGGGGATTTTAAAAAAAAAAAAAAAAAAGGTCTTTTTAGCCAGGTGTTGTGGACGCCTGTAGTCCCAGCTACTCAGGAGGCTGAGGCAGGAGAATCATCTAAGCCCAGGAGTTGGGGGTTGCTGTGAACTGTGACACAACGGCAATAAAGTAAGATTCTGTCTCTGAAAAAAAAAAAAGAAAGAGAAAAAGAAACATGGAGTTTAAAAGTATTAAAATGAAGGCACAGTAAAATCAAATGTTAACCTTTACTTACTAGTTTCTTAGAAAGTATTAACATTTTAAACAAATGAAACTGAATCAGCAGAAAACCCAGCCAACCAACCAAACATTGATATGTTGTACAGGCATTTGCAACATTGTTCAATATTTCTTATGCATTTTTTTTTTTTTTGAGACAGAGCCTCAAGCTGTCCCCCTGGGTAGAGTGCTGTGGCATCACAGCTCACAGCAACCTCCAACTCCTAGGCTCAAACGAGTCTCCTGCCTCCGCCTCCCAAGTAGCTGGGACCACAGATGCCTGCCACAATGCCTGGCTATTTTTTGGTTGCAGCCGTCATTGTTATTTGGCAGGCCAGGGCTGGATTCGAACCCGCCACCTTAGGTGTATGTGGCTGGCGCCTTAGCCACTTGAGCCACAGGCGCGGAGCCTGTTGTGAAGATCTTATTTAGATAATGTACATAATGATCCTCGTCAGTGCTTGATACATGTGTACACTTGGTTTATATACACAATACAAAACTTATTTTTTTTAATTTGTTTTGGGCCAGGCATGGTGGGATGTAATGTTACAACTCTAGGAGGCAGGTGGATTGCTTGAGTTTGAGACCATCCTGAGCAAGAGCAAGACTCCCCACTCACCTTTGTCTCTACTAAAACTAGAAAAAACTAACCAGGGGTAGTGATGCCTGTAGTCTCAACTGCTCTGGAGGCTGAGGTAAGAGGATCACTTGAACCCAAGAGCTTGAGGTTGCTGTGAGCTATGATGATACCACAGCATTCTACCCAGGGCAATAGAGACTCTGTCTCAAAAAAAAAAAAAAGGGGGGTGTTTTAATTTTTAACTTTGTATGAAGAAAATGTTCAATCTTACAGAAAAGTAAAAGACTATCCATAATATACTGTCATCTAGAATTACCAGTTGTGAATATTTTATCTTCTGTGCTTATCTCTTTGGAAATATATATATGGGTTCATACGTGTTTGTGTTTTTGAGCCATTTAAAAGTAGGTTCTAGACCTGACAAACGTTTTTCCTTTGTTTCCCCTCAATAAGGGATGATTATTTTATACATCTAATTTACAGGTATCACATATTATGTCCTTTGTTTTAGTGACGGAAAGCACTATATATTGTGGAGGGATTCAATTTAAAACTATCACTTCAGTTAAAGTGCATTTTAATTTTCTTACAAGAATGTCAAATGTGGGGAACAAGCACAGTGGCTGACACCTGTAATCCTAGCCAGGCAGGAGGCTGAGGCAGGATTGCTTGAACTCAGCAGTTAGAGGTTGCAGTGAGCTAAGGTGATGCCACTGGGTGACAGAGCAAAACCCTGTCTCAAAAAAGAGAATGTATCAAATGTACATCAAATTCTTGTTCCTTGTGATAGTTTAATTGTTGAAGTTAAACAGCATTAACAGATTTTGAGGAAGAATTCTGTCGATAGTGTAACACATCAAAAAATATAGGAGTGAAGAGTTTTAACTACATTCATTGACACAATCTGCATCATGTTAATATGGTAATTTCAGAAGTGTCACAGAAGTCTTGATGTCTTGACTCAGGAGAATCAGAAAAATGTAATGATAAAAATTTCAGATTTGGCTTGGCGCCTGTGGCTCAAGAGGCTAAGGTGCCAGCCATATAGACCAGAGCTTGTGGGTTCGAATCCAGCCTGGACCTGCCAAACAGTAATAACATCTACAACCAAAAAATAACCGGACATTGTGGCGGGCGCCTGTAGTCCCAGCTACTTGGGATGCTGAGGCAAGAGATTCACTTAAGCCCAGGAGTTGGAGGTTGCTGTGAGCTGTGATGCCGTGGCACTCTACCCAAGGTGACAGCTTGAGGCTTTGTCTCAAACAAACAAACAAAAAAAACAGATTCGGTAAGCCAATTTGGAATTGTTGAGCAGGACTACAAAATTAGGATGGTTGGGGCACAGAAGTTTATAGAAAGAAAGATTTGATTGTTGGAGAAATTTAGAATCATTATTTACATGATATCATCATGTATCCTAAGGAGAAAACCGTCTGAATTTACTTTTGCAGAAAAAATGCAGAGCTCTTATCAAAGGCAGTGGAGTTTACTACTCATCAATGGGCTTTCAAAGAGCAGATGATGCCAGATTAATCCATTTTTTTATGAGTTGGGATTATAAAAGCAAGAGAATACATAGATACATAAATACAAATTATAAAAAGTACATCTATATATTTGTTTTTAATTACAACAACTGTGTTATATAGATGTAAAGTCCTGACTCCCATAGGCAAATGTCCTCTTTATTTCTAAATATTATTATTTCTTTTTTCCCCCCCATACAATATTTATTGCAAAGTGAAAGTATGATGGAAAGACAGGTTATTCTCCGAGTATAGAGGAAGACCAATAATATTATTTCTTGATTTTTTTCAAAATTAGATATTGTTTGATTTTCTCATACATGCCATTGTTAATGGTATATATATGCTTTCTGTGTTCTCCCAAAATGCTTATGCCCTATTTTGGGGTTAAACTATTCTTCTACATTTATAGCATTTTGGCTGTGAAGATGTTGTTTATAGCTGAGCCATGAGAACATCTTTTTTTTTTTAAAACAGAGTCTTACTCTGTGGTCTTGGGTAACTGAGGTGGCATCATAGTTCATAGCAACCTCAAACTCCTGAGTTCAAGTGATCCTCCCATGCTGGGACCTCATGCACCCACCACAATACCTGCCTGATTTTTCTATTTTTAGTAGAGATGGGGTCTCACTGTTTCTCACACTGGTTTTGAACACCTGAGCTCAGGCAGTCCACCTACCTTGGCCTACCAGAGTGCTAGGATTATAGGTGTGATCCACCATGCCCAACCAAGAACATCATTTTTGTGTTTCCTTTTCAGTCGGAGCCCCATTTTCCTTCCCTCAGAATTAACAATTACTGATAATTGATTTTTTATTTTGCAGTTTTTGGCCAAAGCCAGGTTTGAACCCACCACCTCCAGTATATGGGTTCAGCGCCCTACTCCTTTGAGTCATAGACAGTGCCTAATACTTGATTTTTTAAAAAAGTTATCTTTTTTTTGTTTTTGACAGAGTCTCACTTTGTCACCCTTAGTAGAAGGGTGGACTCAAACGGTTGGACTCAAGCAGTTCTCTTGCCTCAGCCTCCCTACTGTCTGGGACTACAGGCACCCACCACAACGCCCACCTATTTTTTTTTTTTTTTTGGCAGTTTTTGGCTGGGGCAGGTTTGAACCTGCCACCTCTGATATATGGGGTCAGTGTCCTACTCCTTTGAACTACAGGTGCCGCCCACACCCACCTATTTTTTAGAGACAGAGTCTCACTCTTGCTCAGGCTGGTCTCGAACTCGTGAGTTCAGGCAACCCACCTGCCTTGGCCTACTAAAGTGCTGGGATTACCAGCATGAGCCACCATGTCCAGCCATTTATAGAGATTTTAAATCTTCCCCTTATTACTATCCATAAAAAAACAAAGCTAAAAGGGTGGCACCTGTGGTTCCAAGGAGTAGGGCGTTGGCCCCATATACCGGAGGTGGTGGGTTCAAACCTGGCCCCAGCCAAAAACTGCAAAAATCAAAACAAAACAAAACAAAACCAACAAACAAAAAACAAAGCTAAAATTGATAAATTTTAAAAAATAGCCACCTTCTAGATTAGATAAAATCTTTAGCACTTGTCTTAGCTTTTCATTTATTTTATACCATGCTAGAGTGTAAAGTGGTGTTAGCCTAGCTCATAGCAAGCTCAAACTCCTGGGATCAAGCAATCCTCCTGCCTCATCCTTCAGATCAGCTGGGACTATTGGTGCCTGCCACAGTGCTCAGCTAATTTTTTAGTAGAGATGGGAATTTTT
Source organism: Galagoides demidoff (assembly GCA_963574575.1). Lineage (NCBI taxonomy): Eukaryota > Metazoa > Chordata > Mammalia > Primates > Galagidae > Galagoides > Galagoides demidoff. The sequence goes on from CAUYQV010116574.1 coordinate 29,987, forward strand.
CTCTTGTTCAGGCTGGTCTCAAACTTCTGAGTTGATGAGATCCTCCTGCCTTGGCTTCCCAGAGAACTGTGCTAGGATTACTGATGATAGCTACCATGCCCAGCAAAAAAATTCTCAAAATCTTCATTGTTATTTACACACTTTCATTAATTTGTCCCCTTACACCTCCAACAGAAATGTAAAAGTAATCTAGTATTTAGATTCTTTTCCTGCAATACGTGAGCTTTCTAATTTCTGCTATATCAGTTATTTAATTATTCGCTTTTCATCTTTTACTATATTGTTGATGTTTCTAGTCTGCCGTGTCCTTATCTGTTCTCCTTGTCCTTGTTTCTTTTGTCATTGCATTGGGATTTGGGAAATGAATAAAGCTAAATGCCTACACTTTTTCTGCCACGTCTTCTTTCAGTCCAGTTTTGCTGCCACCAGCATACTCCTCAGCTCTTATTTATTTGGGGCAGGAAAGAAATTGGTGGATTACTTTTAATTTTCCCGTAGTTTTAAAAAAGAAGGCATAAATTTGAGCTCATCTGGTGATTTTATTTTCTATTTTAGGTTACATAAAATAATTAAAATGTTTTTGTTTCTAATTTTTTTGGAGTGTCATACTTTTTTTTTTTTTGAGACAGAATCTCAAGCTGTCACCTGGATAGAGTGCCATAGTGTCATCATAGCTCACAGCATCCTCCAACTCTTGGACTCAAGCCGTCCTCTTGCCTCAGTTTTTCTATTTTAGTAGAGATGGGTCCCACTCTTGCTCAGGCTGGTCTCAAACTCATGAGCTCAAGCAGTCCACCCGCCTGGGCCTCCCAGGGTGTTAGGATTACAGGCGTGAGCCATTGCACCCGGCTGCATATCATACTTGAAGCAATCTCCAGGATGAAGTCCAGACTTCCTCTTGCATGTCTCACAGCAGGAAATGGTTTCTCTCCTTCCACTCTTCTCATTTCTTCTGCAAACCATGCAGTCTTTTATTGATTTTTTTAAATTTTTGAATTATAAAATATATCTTACCGTTTAACCTTTCATCAGTTTTAGAAGATTATGGTCTTCTCCTTTTTCTTGAATTTCTGTTCCTCACATTGCTCATAAGCTTCTTAGCTAATGAGTAAACTGTTCACAGCTGTAACTTCCATCAGCCAGAAGATAATTTTTTCCACCATTTGTAGGACCTCTTATAAATCTGTCACATCCATAGTACTAATCGGCTCTGACTTTTCCCATAAGCTTTGTGTATTCTAAAATAACTTTGGGTTGTTGAAATTGAACAGCTATTTTCTTCCTATAACCAGTGATCGACTGTGTTTGGTGGCCAAAGAAAGTACTCATTATTATCATTAACCTCTTGACTGTGGAATGAGAGGCACATCATTTTTATCATATTGATAGGTACGTAATTCATATTCCTGAAGTTTCTTCTTTTCACATCACTTGGAAAATTCTTCCTAGAAGCCACAACTATTCTTGTTATATGTATTTTCATTTTATATGATTTCCAAGCAAGTCAATGGCTTATATAGAACCTGACAGTGTAAATGTCTGAACCACTTGTATGTACTTGCAAAATTTGTGCCAAATGAATCATTATTCAAGATATAAATGGCAAATCAGGACAAAATGACTTTCTGTTGTTATCTTGAATAATAAGAATTATGCGAAAATGATTTTCTGAATCACATAGGCAAAAATTGTATAGGCCCCACTTTGTAGGCTTCTTTGGATTGTAGCACTTGAATTAAATCCTTCCTTTTAAACCCACTGTACTCTTAACAGCCACACTTCTTCCCTGTACATAATGTTCTTTGCATTTATTGTCACTATACTCATTAACATTCTTCACCTTGCTCCCTTGGCATGCACAGTCCCTTGAGCTGTGACAGGAGGAACTATATGCAGCATCCAAAATATTTGGAAAAACGGATAAGAGAAAAACATACTTGAAGAAGGGGTTTCAGTGTAGCCACTCTTTGGTAAAACTAATTGTGCCTTCAAATTCAGAGTCATGTTCAGTATTACACCAAAGAACTTCATTTCTTCTGAAGAAACATACTTCTACAAGTGCCACATGGAGTATTTTGTTAGCAGTGTTGCTTTCTTTGTTTTTTTCTGCTATATACATACTTGTCATAGTCACAGTTTCACCAATAAGAAATGGTTGTGTCTGTATATTTTACATTTTTATTTCAACAGGGCATTTAGATGACAGACTTTTGTGATGTTCCGGTAACATGTAAAAATGTAAAGTGACTAAGAAGATAATTAAGTAGATTTTTAGTTCTTTTAACCTTCATCGCCCAAGAGAATTAGTTAATGGAACATTGCTGTCATTGATACTGGACAGTATAGTTCTGTATTTTGGTCCTATCCAGTAAAACAGTGAATTGGATTGAGACTTTTGAAGGACATCCTAATGTAATCTATATACAACAACACAATGCTTTGGGTGGCACAGCTATTAATACTTGTTAGCAGAATTAAGATTCAACATTATCTCTCTCTCTCTCTCTCTTTTTTTTTGTCCTTCAAACTGGGTCTTCTTCTGATGCTCCAGCTAGAGCATGCAGTCTTGTGGGATCTCACGCTTATAGGATCCTCCTGCCTTATCCTATGGAGCTAGGATTATAGGCACAAACCACTACGGCTGGCTAATTTTTCTTACGTGGAGATGGAGTTTTGCCTGAAGCTCAGGCTCAATGTTCAACACTGTCTTAAATAAGTGACAAGTTGAACAAAAGTCCTGACCATGGTTCACAAATTCTACATACGGTGTTGGATCTGAAAAGTTCAACTATTTTACAAAGAGGTAGCCAACACAAAGAGAATATTTTGTAAATAAACGTATATTTAAGTATAATTTCCCATTTTCTCTATTTATGGTGACTTTTGGGATACCCTATGAATTAGCAGCAGTTAGTATGAAAAATATAACTGCAAGTTTAGTATCAGGAATGGGCCTTTGCTTTCAAAAAGCTCATGGAAACTTTGACTGACTTGATAGATATGTGAAGCTCAGATCAGCAAAAGCAGTAGTCACGTAAGTTTTAGACCTATAAGGAACCTTGCCATTGTCTAATCCAACTATCTTTAAAGATGAGAGAAATTAGAAATTAAATGACTTGGTCAAGGAAAAACAGGTAGCTTGCTATAGAATTGTAACTAAAGCCCAGGTATAAGATATTCCAAACAAATATTTCTATTATTATATGCCATGTAGTTTTACCATTTAGCTGCATTATTAGGTAGGTAAGCGGTACCTGTTAAACTTACCTGTTAAAGTATACAGTTAAAATATATGCCAGATAAAAATGATTTGAAAGAATATTACAATAAATATCTAATTCCAAAGATGGTTGTCATTGGCATTTAATATAATTACCTATTATGTGGAAAAAAAATAAAATTATAGCTGATAAGCTGGGTGCGGTGGCTCACACCTGTAATCCTAGCACTCTGGGAAGCTGAGGTGCGTGGATTGCCTGAGCTCACGAGTTCCAGACCAGCCTGAGCCAGAGCAAGACTTCATCTCTAACAAATAGCCAGGTATTGTGGTGGGCCCCTGTAGTCCCAGCTACTTGGGAGGCTCAGGCAAGAAAATTGCTTAAGCCCAGGAGTTTGAGGTTGCTGTGAGTGTGATGCCATGACACTCTACCAAGGGTAGCAGTGAGACTCTGTCTTGAAAAGAAAAAAAATTATAGCTGATAGTCTTTTATGATGTCTACTGTGTTTCCCCGAAAATAAGACCTACCCAAAAAATAAGCCCTAGAAGGATTTCTATGCATTTGTTAAATATAAGCCCTACCCCATAATAAGACCTAGTGATGATACAGAAACGTGCATAGCCACGCCATGCATTTCGGCATGGAGTGGTAAGGAAGACTGGAATACCTTGTATCTGCCACAGCTCCTTTCTCTGAGCCGTTTGCACTTGCAGAGGTGCACGTGTGGTAACCAGGGTGGCAGGCCTCCTATTGCACACATGCGAACGGCTAGGGGAAAGGAGTTCACGCATCATAGAACCATCCTCAACAAGGTCAGCTCCCCCTTGTCAGGTTCCAGAAGAAGATGACTTAACTATATTTGAGTAAATGTAGATTATTGTATTATACTTAATAAAAATAAGACATCCCCTGAAAATAAGGCCCTAGTGTGTCTTCTTGAGAAAAAATAAATATAAAACAGTGTCTTATTTGGGGGGAAACACAGTAGTTTTTCTATGGTGGACCATTCCCAACATTACTTTTCAGAGATTTTCCAGACAGTGAGGAAGAAATACATTAGTAAATTAATTATTGCAAAGTTTAGTATTGTATTATTACACAGTAAGTTTAGAACTAAACCAAAATGGAGAATATTATGAACACTGTATCTTAGTCAAATAAAAGGCTAGTGGTAGATTTCCTTAACTACCTAGCCATTTATTCATTTAAACAAGTATATTGAGTATCTGTTTTACTGGTAGGCAATGGCCCTGCAGGGGTACAAAGATCATAAATAAGACATGGACCCTGCTGTCATATAGATCCCTGTTTTGGAAAGTCACACATGTAAATAATAACTATACTTAAGTGTCCTAAGTAAAATAATACAAAGTATTAAAAAATGTAATGGTAGCTTAGAAGGGAGGAGTGGTATCTCTGCTGGAATTTGTAAATGGTGAAAACCTTCGTAAATAAGGCACTTTGAGTTGAATCTTTAAGGCTTGATTTGCACGGTGTATATGAGAAAGTCTGGGGGCAGGGAGTGAGAATGGGAAGGGAGGACTAAGAAGGAATAGGCACCATTCCAAGGCATGGAGTTGTGAAACACAGTGCCGCAAGAAAACTTGTAAAGAAGTTCATTGCTATTAAGAGCTCTGTGGCTGGCTCGGCGCCTGTGGCTCAATTGGCTAAGGTGCCAGCCACATACACCTAAGGTGGCGGGTTTGAATCCCCAGCCCGGACCCACCAAACAACAATGATGGCTGCAACCAAAAAATGGCCGGGCATTGTGCCGGGCGCCTG
>CAUYQV010116575.1:0-36544 GCA_963574575.1 Galagoides demidoff
CCTGTGGTCCCAGCTACTTGGGAGGCAGAGGCAGGAGACTCGCTTGAGCCCAGGAGTTGGAGGTTGCTATGAGCTGTGATGCCATGGCACTCTACCCAGGGGGATAGCTTGAGGCTCCGTCTCAAAAAAAATAAAAAAAAAAAAATGAACTGCTTGAGCCCAGGAGTTGGAGGTTACTATGAGCTGTGATGCCTTGGCACTCTACCCAGGGGGATAGCTTGAGGCTCTGTCTCAAAAAAAAAAAAAAAAAAAAGAACTTGAACAAGTATAACAGGTGGTTGGAAGCCTCCTTTAATAGTAACTCTAATTAGTTACTTTTAAATTTTTTTTTAAATTTTGGGTTAATATAAAGGTACGTATGATTGGGTTACATTTTCTAATTTGTTAGATAGTATCCAAGTGGTAGCTGAGTCCTTAACCCAGGAGGTGTTTCATATTCCCCTATATTGTACCCGGTAGGTGGGAGCTTACCAAGCCCCCTCCCTGCCTTCCTTCTTACTTGAATTTGTATTTTTCAAATTCACGTGGGCCTGTAGCTGTTCATCCACTACTTTCAAATCAGTATTGAGTACACGGGATACTGGTTTTTCCATTCTTGAGATATTTTACTAAGGAGAATGCTCTTTAACTCATCCAGATAAATACAAAAGGTGTAAAGTCTCCATCTTTTTATGACTGACTAGTACTCCATGGGTCTATACATGTACCACAGTTTATTACTCCATCTATGGGTTGATGGGCTTGGGATCTTTCCACATCTTGGCGGTTGTGAACTGAGTTCCTATAAACATTTGAGTACAAATGTCCTTGTAGTAAAATGACTTTTTTTCTTTCAAGTGACACACTAGTAATGGGATTGTGGGATCAAATGGAACGTCTACTTGTAGCTCTTCGAGGAGTCTCCATGCTTCTTTCCAAAGAGGCTGTATTAGTTTGCAATCCCATGAGCAGTGTAAACCACTGCTGTACCCACGCCAGCACCTGTAGCTTTGGGACTCTGTGATGTGGGCTATTCTCACTGGGGTTAGTGATAAATCAGGGTGGTTTTGACTCTCAATTCTCTGATGACTAATTAGTTACTTTTTTAACAAAAGCAATATTTATACTCCAATGAGCATATAAATATATTATTTACAGCAGTAAATGCTTTAGAAAAGATTATTAAGATGCCAAAAGGTAGACCCTTGTTTTATAGGCCAATGCTGAGCCAGTTTTAATTATGAGAAATACAGGATTAGATAACATATTCTCCAAAGAATGACTGCTTTTTTTTTCAGTTCTTCCTAAGTGAAAAGCCTCCTTTTTTTTTTCCATAATGAAAGCTGGTGCAATTTCAGAGCTGAACAAATTGTATCATTACCGACATTTCCCGTCCTTCCCTGTGCCCCTTCCCCAAATTGGGCAGCATCCTAATTTCCCTAGCTAGATTTTAGGATTTTCAAAGTAGAAATTCTCATACTTTTTCTTGCATACTCTATGGCAGAAGGAGTCAGGTTATGTGTACAGTCATTTCTTACTGGATATTTTTGGAAAACACAAATGAACTAACAATGATTTTAAAAGACAGAATTTCTCACCCGGGGTTTGGACTTGATTTTTCGTGCAGCGTCGCGGAACTTGACTCTTGGATGACTTTGGGAAGCATCTTCTGGTTGAGTCCTTTCTGCCTCTTTCCCTGACTGTAATGAGTGGAGAAAATGACAGTCAACCTCTGGATCAAGGAACTCAGGATGTTCCAAGATGAGGGTTAACCCTCCAAAGGCTTATTGGCTTCTGAGCATCGATTCATCTCATCATGACTGAGGAAGGAAAGGCTCACAAATTTTAAATAGAGACATGGACCTCACTGCGTAATGATGGAGCACTTTTATGATGGCAATCCCAGGAGATTATAGTGCTGTGTTTTTACCGTCCACGCTGCTGTGTGGGTTTGCAGCCCTGCCGCACTGGCTGGGCCAGGCAGCCGAGGTGTGCACTAGGGGACGGCACCCGGGTTTGTGTAACCGCACTCCCTGCTGCCTAAATAATCACAAAAATTCCCAGCCACAAATTTCTCAGGCACATCCCCATGGTCAAGGACGCATAACTGTGTGTTTGAAGGTTAAGGGGGCTGAATATTTACTTACTCAACTTTGTCTCTCTCAAGACTAAACACATACAAAATTTTATATTCAGTAAACCCTAAACTGAAAAGTGGTATTTCTTCCACTTTTCACTGATCTATATCAGTGATTTTCAACCAGTGTGTTGTGGCCATGTTTAAAGATCATTAACTAAATTATTTTCAAAACAAGTACAAAGCACAGTAAGTATATATATATTTTTTGATTAACATAATTTCAGTGTGTGCAGAAGTTTAACTATAGGTTTGAGTGTCCTGTGAGATGAAAAAGGTTGAAAAACACAGCTATAGATTGATAGGTTATTCAATTCATAGAAGATTATTTTTAGACAGTCTCTAAAGAAAAGCATCATTAATGTCTGATTGTAAATAAATCCAACACACACACCCTGGGTATAAGGCCTGTCATTCTCACTGAGCCTGCAGACTGCTGCCCACAAGGGTGAGCTGGGCCTTCTGCCTGTACTTGCCGGGGTAATAATTATCTTACTTCTGCTCTGAGAGCTACTCCACAAGCTGCTGTTCCCACCTTTAAATCCACCTCTCATTCTAATCCACCTGGCCTAGAACCTAGCTGCTCCTATTCACCTACAACGGTCCAAATGCCCTTCCTCCTGGGCAGTTCTAACCCATCCCAGTATGCCTAGACACTCTTAGTGAGAAGGGACACACTTACTCTACTGTGCCAGAAACTTGACCGTTATTATCCACACCGAGCATGGAATAGTCTCCCAACAAGGATTACGTCCCCGCTGCTGTCCAAGACCAAGCAAAGCTTCTTCCTGTCTCAGATGACTCTGCCCTAAGCTGAACTCCCTTGTTTTGGGAAGCTTATTGTTTGATTGCTATCAGGCTGTGTTCTGTAGAACTTGGTAATTGAAACCATCGGCTCCCCAGTCTGACCTCTTGGCTTCGAATTCCGGCTCTAACACTTACGACTTAGACCTCTTGGTTTGAACGTCAGTGTACATGAACCAGTCAGCCTTGTTAAGAGCAGTTATTATTATCACACCATTAGTTTTCTTCTGACACATCCCTCCACTGCATCCCAGCTTGTGTCATATAATGAGACTATAAAATGCTTTATTTTAGCCTGCCAGGAACCAGAGCCTGAGGCAAAGGTTGTGTGTGTGCTTGCGTGTGCGCACACCTGTGGCTGAAGTTTTGAGAAGCCACACCAAAGAAGCAGGGTTAGAGGCTGGTGAGAACAGAGCAGGATGGAAAGACAATTCAGGAGAACTTTCCTGAGCTCACTGTAGCTGCGGGCAAGAGCACTAATCCCACCAGGGTTCTCTGAGGAGTTGTGGAGATTGCGTCTCAGAATTGTACACCTGGGACGTGGAAGAGGAGGATATCATGGCTCTGTCCCCCAAGTGGTTGTTGGGGCTCAGAAATTGGAACCCTGAAATATGGGGCTTCACCACACTGAACTGAACAAGAGGCCTCAATGTCCCTCTGCCCTTTCCCCGCTGGGCTCTCAATTCTCTCCTAACTAACGCACAGGAGGAAGCTGTTCTCTGAAGTTCCCTTACCTGCTTGAAGTCCAGACCCCTAAGGAAGAAAACAATCCCCCCTGCTCCCTCCCTGTGTTTTTATTAACCAAATTCATTTTGCAGGAAGAGAATGAAGTTGGCCAAGATTCCTGGACAGAATTTTGTCACAAACCACCTTTTGCTCTGTGGGCTTTGCATATTCTTCAAAGCCATTGAACTCCCCTAAAAATCATCCATACTTCCCCATCTCCTTTTTCCCTAAGAAGAAGTGTATCTAGCCAGCCATCTGTACCCACTATGTGCTGGGCTAATTCTGCTGTGATTCTCCCCCATGCCCAATTCATAAATTCGTATGCCTCTTTTCTTATTAATCTGCCATTTGGATAGGAAAGAAAGGTCTGAAAATTACGAGCATTTTTTTACTTTTTCTTTTTAAACTAAATCTAAAATCCTAACCTCAGGTTGTTTATATCATAGCAGAATCTTCCAGAGATTGTATAAGTATCATGAAACAAATAGCTAAGCTTGTGCCACTGTCAGACGCAGAAATGTTTTCTGAGCTGTAGTTTTGATTTTTTTTTCAATACAGTGAGTGAAAATAAGAAAAAAAAATTCTGCCATTTGTCAGTTGATTTTTCATGAACCTTCAGAGGCTGAAGGGAAAGTTTTCCATTGGCCCCCACATCGTTGAAGATTGCCCCCCAGGGTGTTAACCCCCTGGACCATCCCGGTTTGAGTGGGTGTCCACGGGCCGTCCAGAGAGGCAGGGAGTCCCCCGGGATGAGAGTTCGAGGTACCTGGCGTAGCTGAGTTGAGGTGCTGTGCAATTTCAACCATGTACAGCTAGATGTCTGGCAATGACCAGATTAAAAAAAAAAACAAAGGTGTCAGGTGGATTTAATCTATCATAAAATCAAGAGAGTACTTGCAATTCCCATTTCTGTAAAATTCTATATCTCTTTTGTTTTCTCATTCTGCAGTGTGAAGAAGATGAGATTGTTATCTACCAACACCCCTGTACCAAAGTCAAAGCTGAGCTGATGGATGCATTCCACAGCGCAAGGCAAAATAAAGGCGTTATTGTTTGTCTTGGTACATGCTAAAAGTTGAAATGCTGTTTTTGAGGATGAGGCAAGAGGCAGATGACTGTGACATAGTGTAAGGACAAGCAATCCAAAACACCAGAGGAGAATAAGGCTCAGATTCCTGGCTTGGTCAGGAGGGCTTTTGAAAATTCCCCCAAGTTCAGCCACCTCGTAAAACAGGGCTGAGCTGGTCTCACACATTGTTGACCATGTCATTCTAATCCTATCTGCTCCAGAATCCCCCTGCATCATCCTGTAGCCTGAGAAAGAGGCTAATATGTGTGAAAACACACAAAACAAACCCAAGGGCCAGCTGGTGGGGAGGAGAGAAGCTGGGCTCTGTACAGTCAGGCCTGGGGGCTTAGAGACCTGTGAAGATGATAAGAAAACACACGGCTAGGCAGAAATTCCACATCACTAGGTTAAATTCCATGTGGCAAAATCTGTATAAGGAAATTAGCATTTTATTTTCTTTTTTCCTACTTGGTTGGTATAGAAACTAAGTTCAGATAATATCATCTCATTGATTTATTACACTACTGATAATCTTATTACAGTATTTATAAACTTGATAAAGTATATAATTCAAAATTTTTATCAAAATCTTTTTAAAAAGCTTAAAAGCAAATTATATCAGTACATTGAAGACCATTAAATATACTTAAGATAATCGAGTACACTGAATTATATTTTAAAGAACTATTAACTATAATGCATTTGTATAATCTTCACGTAAGAATTATCATCAGTTTCAATCCAATATTGAGTGCCTGTCATCCCATGTGTGTCCATGCATCTAGGAATTCCTTCTTACCCTTAAATTTATTTCATCTTCCAGAAGGTTCTATACAGGGCCCTCTTCTCACTAGAGCAAGACCATCTCGAGCTCAACACTTTTACTGAAATGTAATTACAAAGTATAAGGACTCTAGCCCTGATCTCTCTTCTAAACCGAAATCAGTATTTTCAGTTCCCTAAAAGACACCCTAACCCGGTGGGCTTGCAGACCCCTCAAGCTTTTACATTTTCTTAATCCTGGTCCTGATAATAAGATATGTAATTTGCAAATAAATTTCTCCATTCTCTGTGTTATCTTTTTACATTCTTGATAGTTTCCTTTGAATCACAAGTTTAAAAAAAATTTTTTTTGGAATTACAAGTTTTTCATTTTGATGGAGTCCAATGTACCTATTTATCCTTTGGTGACAGCATTGACTGTGCTATCAGTGTCATAGCTAAGAAAAACATTGCCTAACCCCAGATACCTGGGATTTTATATAACCTGATTCAGGCTGGGGTTAGGTGCCATTTCCGTGGGGTCCTAGTGGCACCCAGCACAGCACCACTCCACCCGGTGTCTCCTCTGCCTGCTGACTCCCTGCCACCCCCACTGAGCTCAAGGACAGGCTCCACCGTGATCACTGTGTGCTCAGCACCTGCTGAACACCCGGCAGTGCCCCATGGATGCTGTTTGGGTAACAGGTGGACCAAGTCTTAGGTAACGTGGGACAGTGAATCAGGCCCACACTTGAGAGAAACTTTGGGTGTAGCTAGTGGAGGCAAACTTTACAAGCGTTCTGTGCTCCCTCCCCTCTGAGCTTCTCTTGTGGATTTGCATTTGCTCTCTTATCACAAGTCTGCTGAATACACAGTGAAGAGAAATGCAAAAGAGATGACACGTGGTTTGTGTCGGTAAATTCAGATTACTGACCAAATGTTCCCAATTGGTTCCCTCTTTTGTCTCTGTACAGCCTCTAACAATGGCTGATACATAAATAATAGGGCCTACTGTGCGCCAGGTACTGTGTAAGCTACTGTAACACATCCTAACTTACTGAATCCCCCCAAAGGAATCCTAGAATTAGGTTCTGGTATTACCCCTATTTTATAGAGGTGGAAAGTGGGGCCCCAAGAGCAGCTACAGTCCACATCGAGACAGGACATGCAATTCTTGTCCATGTAGAATTCTCTCTCTTTGCTGTTTTCCAGCCTTCAGTAAGCGAGGTTTCCAGCATTCAGCCCTGGGCAGCTGACCTCTCAGCTCTAGTACCTTCATGGACTGTCCTCTTTGACTGGCAGGCTATAAATGGACCATTTTTAGATATTCCTTCTGGGTTTGAGGTGTGTACATGAAGAACGTGCTGGTGGCTTGTTCTGAGTGTGACATCAGATCTAATGAAAAGCAGTGGATGTTTGCCTCAGAGCCATAGAAGGGCTCCGTGGGGGACATGAGTAGGCCAGGGGGATACGCCAAGGTCCTAGTCACAAGGAGAAATATACACCCTGTTAGCCAAGGGAGGACACTTTCACTTCTAGAACTTTCTGCTTTATATGAGACATCGTTTTTCATGGCCTGTGGGCAGTGTTACACGAATAGTGATATTTATGTTCTGAAATGATTTTGTGAAGTGATTACCAATCAGCAAGTATAGATCAAGCCAGGCAGGAGAGGGCAGAGCCTGCTGCAGCCCAGCCAGCTCACACAGGTGCTGGGCCCTTAGATCAAAATAACCAAGTGTCTGGGTCAAGGTGAGAGGATTCCAGATGTTTTTTTCTCTATTCTGGGTTCTTTTAAAATTATGGCTTTTATAATAAAGAAGATAAGTTGGAATTAAAGAAAAAGAAATGCCTTCTTTGAGCATCTCCTCATAGAAAACAATGAAACCGGATCAGACTTGCAAACCCTTCACGAGCCCCGTGCCCCGTTTTTTTTCCCCCTTCTTAGGCCCTTTCAACACTTATCTTCCACTCCCATCTCTGTCTTTCTCTTTCCCACATCCACTGCTCTTCAAGGGCCTGACCTGGAAGGTTTTCTGCTGGTGTCAGGACCTCCTGTTCAGTCTTCTTTCCCTGCAGTAACAAAGCTACTTGCAAAACCTCAATGCTCACGGCAGTGGGAATACCTTCTATACCTGTTTCCCCAGGTCTGGTTCCTGTCTCCCTATGTAGGGGAACCCATGTGGAGATTCCCTACCGACACCTCAGATTCAAACAAAAATCACCCAGTGCATCCAAACCACCTCCCCATCCTGTTGTCAGTAGCTTTCCACGGCTTGTAGAAGACCCCTGAGCCTCCTCAGTGTGCCACTCAAGTCCCCTGCAGCTGACCCTACTGCACCTGTCTCTCTGCTCCCCAGCAAGATCCCTGGATCCACAGCACTGGGGCAGCGAGACACCCAGGAGTGAGTCAGAGCTGGGTCACGGCCTCACTCCCCCCCCACCATGCTGTGTGACCCAGAATGGTGCCACAGCCCACGCGCTGCACCTCAGTTTCCTCATCTGTCAAATGTGGATGAAGATAACAGTACCCACCTAGGAGGGGTGTTGGGATAATGTCATGTGATAACACAGGACTTGGCAAAATGCCTGACACAGGACAGTCCCACGTAAGTGGTAGCTTTTGGCTGGGTACAGTGGCTCACGAGTTCGAGACCACCCTGAGCAAAAGAGAGACCCCCGTCTCTAATGAAAATGGGAAAACTAGTTAGAGTTGTGGTAGGCGTCTATAGTCCCAGCTACTCAGGAGGCTGAGGCAGGAGGATCAGTTAAGCCCAAGGGTTTGAGGTAACTATGAACTATGACACCATGGCACTCTACCCAGGGTGACACAGTGAGACTCTGTCTCAAAAAAACCCAAAAACCCTCCAAACAAAACAATAACAACCAAGGCAGCTATTAATTATCAGTAAGCATCTAACCATTTCTCTGTGCACAGATCTGTTCTAGGAACTTCTGCTGGAGAGTATATTCTGCGTCACTGTCGTTGATTTCAAAGTGCAGATGGTGCATTTCTTACCTCTGTGCCAAATTCAGTCTCCAATTCTTTCACACTGGGACTCCGTAAGCGCCGAGGTCGAGGGGTGGGAATTTCCTGGAGCAATGCACTTTCTGCTTTAGACTAAAAAATCAGACAGAAAATTACTGCTGTGTAACGTCGGGAGTGCTGTGAGAACCTCCATTGCTATCTCAGTAGAGAATAATCAGCAAACGTTACACGCTACCCCACGTGAAAGGCTGGGAGCAAGGTTTAGAAAAATGACTTTGAATTCTTAAGTATAATTTTCATCTGTGCCTATGCAAAAAACAACATTAACATTTAAAACCTGTGGGCTATATCGAAGGGGATTTGAATGCACGCAGTTTGGAGCAAGCGAGACACGGCCTGGGAAGCCGCTGTCAGCACCAGACAGAATATGCATGCGATTCTCTCACCCTGGCTGCTTGCAATTTCTCCCTCATACGCTCTCTCATGGAAAATTCTGCAAAGCCGGTTCTGGAAGCTGAAGGAATTGGAGGCAAGCCTAAAAAAATAAAGAGAAATTACTTTAAGACAGTTCTTTCCCCTTCCAGGGAAGATTAAATTTTAGACAATAAGGAGAGAATAATTTTATTTTGCAAATCTGGAACTGTGCATTTGCAAATGTGAGATAACTGATAGTCATCCTTCTGACTTAGGAAATACATGTCTTGGCTTCTCTGAGACCCAGAGTGAAAACTTCAGTCCTGCCAGGTACTGTCACCTTGACTGACGTAAGAATAACATGAATGGCATTCAACTGTTCCCAGCATACAGACACCAAGTTCCCTTGGGAAGAGGCTCTCAAATTGGTTGAGTTGAGAAGTAGGGTTGTTTGGTAAATGAATGGCCGATGAGGGCTAAACATCATTTCAACAGCGCTGATAACTTCTATCAGAGAGATCTTTTCCCAAGGCCCAGGCCTAGCTTTTTGTACTTATTATTGAATTTCTACATTAATATCCTGAACCATCAGGCAGCTATTGTGTGTCAGGCACTGTGATACCTGTGTTGAATACACTTTCTCATAAATTGTCAGGTTTCCCTCCCCGGCCCCCGCAGGAGGCCCTGGGTATGGTGGTCACCAAAAATCATGAAGGCAAAAAGCTCCGAGGCTCTGTGTGACAAGTGGCTGGCTCTGTCATCACCCCTCAGGGGTGGAGGGCTGGAGCTCCGCACCCACCTCTATCATCTCCAGTTCTCTAAAGCAGCGATTTTCTACCGGTGTGTTGCCAAGATTTTTAAAGATCATTAATTAAATTATTTTAATTAAAGAAGTTCAGAGCACACTAAGTATATACTTTTGACATGCTTTTTTGGATCAACATTATTTAAGCATACCGTGGAAGCTTATAGGTTCGAGTGTGCTGTGAGACAGGAAGGGTTGAATAACACCACTCTAAAACCATTACCAAGGAGGAAGAAATAAAACATAGTCTTTGGGCAAAGAGAATGTTAGCACAGCTAGAACAGAGTGTCTCTACCAGGATGGAGGGGACAGGAGCGTGAAGAAGGACTTGGGGGGCAAGTTACGAGAAGCCTCTGACGTCACCCGGGGGAGTCTTAACCACATTCTCCAGGAGGGCGATGTCCTGAGGAACCTGCAGAGAGCTGTGAGTGCCAGCAGCATTGTCAGGAGCTGCACGCGCAGCTGTAGGTCCGGGATGGTTGGAGGGAGTGTGCAAGGCACCAGGACCCTACTTAGGATGTCTGGGGGTGAGATGCGGAAAGGGTCAGTGGGAATCAGCGAGAGGGACCCCGGAAAGGAAAACACAATAGGACTCAGTGGTGACTGCCAGGTGTGGGTCAGTGGTCATAACCAGCCACAGTGGCACCTTCCGGGAAGTTTCAGACACACGGATTCTCAGAATCTCGGGGTGCAGCCCTGCGGTCTCAGGTGTTGAAACACACAGTTAAGGTGGAGAACCCCGAGACAGAGAGAAGCATCTGAGGCTCTGGCTGGAGTGTGCACTTGCATATTTAGTGTGGGATGTCCGAGGAGCATATTGGATTTGGGGGCTGGTCAGTGTATGGACAGGATTTAGAGTCTTGGCATGACAACAAGAATGGGTATTGGTAAAGACCCGGGGGCCCAGCATGGCAGCTGGTGCTCCAGCTGTGAGTGGCCAGGACGTGGGTGGGACCCGGCAGGGAGACAGACGTTCCCCGTGAGGCCAGAAGGAAAGTGGGAGCTGGGGCTGGGACGCAGAGGTGGAAAGGAGAGGGAGAGGGGGTGACACCAGATGCTGCTGAAAGGTGGACAGGATGGGACAGGAGCTGACCGGGGAATTTACAAATGCCTTGCCAGGGATGTGCTGGGTGAATGGTGGGAGTTTGAATTGGAGTGGGTCCAAGAAAGGCTTCGAGACAAAAATGGGAAAAGATGGTTTGCAGGAATTTTGCTGTAAAAGAGGTGATTTTTTTCTTTTATTTTGTTTTTCCTACAAGGAGGGCAGGGAATTGGGCTGGGCAGAGATATGTGGTCATGCCTTTCCTTATAACTAACAATGACAGGCAACGTTTGTTTATATGTGTCTTGGTGTTCGAGGTGGTGAACTTGATGCTTCCCGCGTTCCCAGCTGTAGCCTCTGACTCCGATGCCAGTCCCATTCTCCAGCCACTGGGCTCCGGGTTTCCTGCAAGGCCCAGGCAGCTCCCCCTGTCCTACTGTCCTCCGTCCTCCTGTCCCCCTGTCCTCCTGTGCTTTACTAACATTTCTGTCCTGGGCCAGTCTCTCCGGGTCTTGATGACTTTAAAGAATTATGCCTAAAATTAATGATCTGTTCCCTTTGTTTTTATCACACTGCACTGGATTCTTAACTTTCTGTTCAACCAATGCTGAGAAATTGGCTCTGAAATGATGCTTTAATCAGAGACACCAACATGTATGAATGGAAAGCAGATGTTAGTAACGAGGAAATTTATGTTCATAAGAAACCACTTAAGGTCTGATTGTAACTCCCTTAAGAGACGGTGCAGGATGGAGTCACAGGGGACGTGCGTACTTTTAGACGAGAGGTTTATTTAGTTTGGAGCTAATCTGTGTTCAGTGAAATGCTTTACTTGGAATGTTATGATGATATGTATGTTTGAATAGCAAATTAGGAGGTGCTAATAGGCAGGTGGCACCTCTGGGCCTGGGATCAGGGCAGTGTGGTCAGCGGTGCGGGGCTCTGAGTACAGTGTGGCCTCACCCACACTTGGAACCTTGTAGGAAAGCTTCAGTGTGGCAGAGAGTCCCAGGTTCAAGGTGAGGAGCTGGGCTGGTGGCACTGACCCTAGACCCTCAAGAGGTTTGGGAAGTGAAAGGTCAAGGGGAGGAGTCAGACACCTGGACCGGTGAGACCTTCTGGTTAGAAAGTCATGGACTTTTGAAAATTAAATAAGATAATGTCTGTAAAGAGCTTAGCACAGTGCCTGCCAGCTTCCTGGCCTAGCTCAGAACATGGTGTTAAGTTCTCAGAGTTCAAATGGGCATAGTGGCGCATAGCTATAATCTTAGCACTCTGGAGGTGGGTGGATTGCTTGAGCTCAGGAGTCTAAGACCCGCCTTGAGCAAGAGTGAGACCCTGTCTCTACTAAGATTAGAAAAATTATCTAAGCGTCATGGCACACACCTCTGTAGGCCCGGCTACTTGGGAGGCTGAGTTAAGAGGCTGTTTCAGCCCAGGAGTTTGAGGTTGCTGTGAGCTGTGATGACACCATGGCACAGAGTTGCCCTACCCAGGGTGACAGAGTAAGACTCTATCTCAAAAAAAAAAAAAAAAAAATTCTCGGAGTTCAAAGTTGTCAGATTTATTATTCTGTCTGTCTGTCTCCTCTGTGTGGAGGGTGAAACCCTCATGCAAACCAATAAGTACTTAGAGAAAAAAATTAAAATGGAATCATGTGCATTTAAAAAGCCCCATAGCTTTCTCAGCATCAACCCACAAGTGCGAACGTTCTTGTTACGCACGGGGAGGCCGCTGGGTCTGAGATTTTGTCTTGGAAGATACAGGTGAGCAGTGTTTGCAAACTGGTGATGAGGGAGAGCCGGGGCTCCAGTTACACAGAGCATCAGCTCCGGCCCAGGAGAAAGGCCTCCCCCTCAGGCTCCCTCGAGACTGTGCAACTCCTTATCGGCTCCGGCCCAGGTTAAAGGCCTTCCCCCAGGCTCCCTCGAGACCGTGCAACCTCTCTCTGAACATTTAAGAAGGGGCAGGTGCAAAGATGGTTAGAACTGTGAGGGTGGGTCACGGTGACACCCCACAGTGACAGAATGACGGGAGCTCCAATCTGCGGGGGCAGTCGCTCGACTTCACCCCCGGGGATGTTTGAATTTTTGTAGTTAAGAAAAAGCCCCTTGGGGTATCAGGTTTAGGACTGCAAAGACTCAGCACTCCTATTGGTGACCTCTGGCTTATTTTAGAACTATCAAAAGGTATTTTGATAATTACACGGACAAAGCTGCAGCAGAGGGGCTGAACAGCTGTCAGCAGAGGAAATACAGTCATGTGTCCTGTTTCTCTGGTGAGTGGGGGTCAGGAGAGAGGGGCTGAGAGACGATGTGTGAATGATGGGAATGCCTTCCTCCAAAAGCAGCCGGCCTCCTGAACTCACTATACATTAATGTCACCCAGCCTCATTCCTCTGACAGCCTAGGAGAGCAGGGACGTGCGGGTGCCACAGAGAAGACTCAGCACTAGACCCCTCCACTTCCCTGTGACCCCCTCTATGACCAGCTGGTTGTCCCAGGGGGCTGGGAGGAATCCATCTGTAGCATTTGGGTTATATTCAGGCTAGAGCTCCCCAACAAATGTTTCCTGGGCCCCAAATACTGCATTGGGAATCTACAATGCCCCATCCTCAGCTGGCTTCCATTCCACTGGGCAGACGGTCAGAGCCAGGTGAGAGGACAGAATCTACAGGATGGGCGGGAGGGGGCTCTGCTGGATAGAAGGTCAGACTCTCCACCCCTGCTGGCGACCAGATCCCTACACCCACAGATCCATGTCTAACAGGCATTGCAAAGTTTGCATTCCCATCTTGATTCTACCCCCAAACCTGTCCTTTGCCCCAAAAAACTACACAGTTTCCATCCCCACTGTCACAACTCTTGTTCCATCCAGCAAGAGCCCTGTTGGCTCTACCTTCCAAACACCCGGATTCCCACCTCTTATTTCCACCACTTCCACCACCCTGGTCCCCTTCCCAATCCTCTCACCACCACCGGGACTTTTGCTGCCGGCCTCCTCCTGATCCCCGGGCCTCCTCCTGACCCCTGGGCCTCCTCCTGACCCCCGGGCCTCTGCCCTGCTTCTGCCCAAGTCCACTCTTAGCACAGTGGCCCCTCAGCCTGTCTCCCATGGGTCCTGGGCTTGCGCCCTCCAGCAATGCTTGTCTCACTGGGTTGGAGAGTGTAAGGGCCCAGGAGCCTGGGCTCAGCTCCTCTTATCTTCTGATCTCAAGTCCTTCCTCTTCCTCCTTACTCACCTTCTCTCAGCTGCCTTGGCCTCCTTGCTGATCCTCAAATATACCAACTGACCTTTCATGTTCTGAAAGGTTCTCCCCGCCCCACCGTGGGCATCTCTCATTTCCTTTTATAAACAGCACCCCTACCTGTCCTCACCGCAGTCCTGCCCACCTCTGTCTTTCTCTTTCTCTCCGCTCTTCTCCCACCTGCCCTCCTGTGGATTTATCCTGTTTACATCTTTTGTTTTCTCTCTTTCCCCTCATCCCTGCTGCAACTGGAATGTGAACTCTGGTGGTATTGAGGCATTCTATTGCTGTCCTTATTTTATAAACAGAGAAACTGAAGTTTAGGGAGGTTGAAGAACTTGCCTGAGTGAGGGAGGCGGGTACAGACTGGGAGACCCACGCTGGTCTGATGCCAAAGCCATGCGTGGCCTTAATCGCTGCAACTTGATTGTCTTTCAGTTGCAAGCTTAAAACAGAGACAGGTGGAGAACTTTCACCATGGGAACCAAAGCTCAGGGATGCTCGGCTGATCAGGACCCATCTGGAGGCCAGGGAGGAGTCCACCAAAGCAGACAGTCTGGAGAAGCATGATCAATACAGCAGGAAGGGGCCACATTGCCTAGGGCCTTAGGGCCCAGAAAAATTATACAGTGTGGATTTTATGTAATGCTTATTACAGGTTATTGGGCAGAAAAGTGAGATAAAGAAGAGTTTTAAAGAAAGATTCATGTGATAGCTTTAAAATACATGCAGGAATTCTTTGACAATCCTTCAGGAGGTGGAGTCCTTAAATGAAGGCTGTGCTTAGGGAGAGGACTCTAGCAAATAGCGCTGGTGTGTGGTTTCTAGGACGGAGTCAGAAAACCTTGCTGTTTCCACCTGGCCTGGACCCACTAGTGTTTTCAGCACTCACATTTGTATATGTCAAGCCCTCCTCTGGAATGCTCTTCACCTAAGTCCCTCCCACGGAGACTTTTACACACTGTCTGTGCTCCTCCGTCACCTCCCCAGCCACCCTTGCCCCACTCAGGGCTCCACTGTTCACTGGGCTTACCCCTGCCCTGCTCTAAGGTGCGCTGGGCTAAGGAACACCTGTTCTGCTGTCTTAGCTGGTGTTGACGTCTTGTTTAGGACTGACGCCTGGCCACATAGGATCCCCATTCACCAGACCCTCCCGCCCTCCTGCCCTCCCACCCAGGGATGCTTTCCCTACATCTTGGTTCATCAATGTGGCCAGATCAGCAACAGCTTTCAGCTCCATGCAGGGCTGCCCAGTTACAGACCGGTCACAACCTGGTGCCAGTAGGCAAGTCTCAGCCTCGTGTCCAGAAATCATGCTGCCTTTTTTCCTTATGAGTAGTGCATCGATTACGACTCTTATCTCACTCCCAGACACCTGGGTTATTGTGCATTTATCTAATGCTCTGTGATATTTAAAATACTTCCAGCCCTGTGTTTTGAACTAATCCTCACAATCACCCCCATGGCCGTAGTGGACAATATTTTCCCCATTTTAGAGATAAAGAAATACTCCATTTTTCATGCCACAGAGCCTTTACCACTGGCCACCTCCTCTGACATTTTTCTCCCTTGATTTCAAAATAAATAGTTAAATTTCCGATAGTTCGTGCTAAGGACCAAATTGTGTTTGCTCCTTCAAATTTATATGTGGAAGCCTTAACTCCTAACGTGACTGTATCTGGAGATAGGGAATTAAGGTCGGATGAGATGTTAAGGGTGGAGCCCGGACAGGACTAGGGCTGTGACCTTGTAAGAAGAGGCCCCAGTGCTGCCCCTCACCCGCTGCAGGCACCACCTGCAATCACAGCAAGATGGAGGCCACCAGCCCGCCAGGAAGGAGGCTCCGGCCGGACACTGCTGACCATGTGCCGGCTTCCAGCCTCCAGCACTAGAAGAAAAATACATACATTGTTTTTTAAGCCACCCAGTCTGTGCTATTTGCTTATGGCAGCCTGAGCTGACAGGTTGTAATCTTAGATAATAAATAATTTTGAACATTTTGAAAAGAAGCAGCCACACAAGATAAATTTTGGTTCTGTTTTTACTAATTCATAACAGCTCTCCTTGTATCATTGCTCTTAGATTGGAACCACATTTTTCCATCCAAAGACTCAGCTGGCTTCTAAAGCCCTCCAATTCCTAACTGTTACTTTATCCCCTAGCTCTGCCACAGGGAACAGTGTAACGAGAGTGTAACACTTATGTAACAGCCGAAAAGCGTAACACTTCTCTTGTCTAATGCACTTTTTATGAAAAGTAACAAGTCAGGGGTCCTTATTTCCCTGCAACGATGGGATCATGAATGATGCTCACCCAAGCGAGGAAAAGTAAAGGCTGTAACATACAGAGCAAGTTCTTCAAGGGGTGGAAGGGGGAATGGAGTGTGTGTGTGTAGAGAGAGGTGCAGGTGTTCTCAAGGGCAAGGTCTCTAAGAGCCTCAGAAATCCGATTCAAGCCCCACTTTGTAGACAAACACGTCCCTAACTGGGTCAACATCCTCTGAATATCTACACTGAATTTCTATTCCAATGAATGCTTCCTAATTTGCATGGTTATGAAAGTACATCCTGAAGCCGTGTGTCCTGTGTCCCAGGTGGAGCAGCTGTGGCCAGGCATGGAAAATGTCACCCACAAAACCCCTCACATTGCTCAGAGCTGAGCTCACAGTAAGCAGTTAGACCAGCTGAATCAAAAAATAACACTTACTCCGCGGGCCTCGCCGGGCTGTTGCACTCAGAAGGCGAGTCTGGGGCTCCTCCTGGGCCGGCCCCTGCTGGCTGTTAGGGGGGGCTTCTTCGGACACCATTTTTTCTGGGCTAGGGGTTGGTGGCTGTGGGCAGAAGGTCGAAAGTTTAGAGACTTCCAGGGTTTTGGTGCAGATGGTGGGTCACCAATGAGGGGATGGGCCCGAGTGCTTCCCAGATCTAGACAACTGGAGTCCCTGTCACTTGAGTCACTGTGGACACCCCCCCGCCCCCGCCCAACCCACGTTTCTACAGGATGTTTCTTATGAAATCACCAAGGCATCCCAAAATAACTGGATAATTTTCCCTTTTTCTAAGGTAAAATGTGCAGAGCTCTACAGAAATTTGGAGGAAAGGGAAGCAGGAAAATCATAATCAATCTATTCTCAAACCCAAGTAGTGTGGGGATAGCAGCTAACGTGTCATCGGACGGTCCAGGTCAATACTGGTCCACTCTTTGGATACATCTGAGAATAGTCTCTGGTTCCTTCCCCGACATCTCAGAGGAGGAAACAGTAACACCTGTTATTGGAGTTACTGCGCAAGGGGGTGGCCCGGGGAAGCAAGGAAGACGCCTTTGGGGCTAGGCTGACTCCTGCTTGCCTCCAAACTCAGCCTGGCTGTGGGAATTTGGGCAAGTTATTTAACTTGTGTGCACACTGCTGGTTCACCAAGATGCCTGTATGTAGGAGGCATTGTGCAAAGCACAGAGATTCTGATTTAAAAAGCTGGTCTGGGGTGGCCCTTATCAAGGAAATCTTTAACAAAACTATTCCTTAGGTGACCGTGTACTATGCTGGGGTTAAGAAATGCTGAATGAAGTTTCTTGCAATGCCCCCAAAGAGACAATGCCTGTAAAGTTCCAAGCCCCGCCCATAAGTGCTGAGCAACGGAGGGTCGTTCTGCTCCCTTCTCCGGCTCTGCCCCTTCTTTCCTCCTCTGTCTAAGCTCCATGCTGTCTTTGGCCCTGGTCACCTGCTGTTCCCTGTGCCAGAGACCCTCCAGCTCAGGGCTTGACCCTTTCTATCTGCTGCCTTGGTGGCCCACGCCCTGGGTGCCCCAGCTGCACAGGGACCCTGCTGAAAGGGGTGAAAGCCTCCCTATTGCATCTGGCCCGGGACTCTCCTGTCTCTAACAGTGGTGGGACAGACGGGACCACGTGGCCAGGCAGTGCCTCTCCACCTACTGGGCGGCTCCATCCTGGCCTGCAAAAAAGGCTGAAGGCCACTCCTCTGCCCGGCTCAGTCAGCAGGAGTGTGCTGGCCAAAGAGGGGGTTGAGGGGAGCTTTGTCCCCTGACTGGACTCTCCCTCCTTGCGCCCTCTGCTCTTCCTCTCTTCCCAAGCCACCCCCTATGCAGGCAGCCCTTTCACGTGACTGCAGGCTCAAAATGGCGCTCTCCCTCTTTCCCGCTGGCAGCTCCAGCGTTCCCGGCAAAACGCCCATCCACAACAGCTGCCCCCTGCCTCCCTTCTCAGAGGACATCTTACCGAAGGGACTGACTTACCTGGAAAAGGTGTGCCTTACGTGAGATGCTGCCAGCTTAGAAGGGAACTCCCGCGGGGGCGGGGAGGAGCTGACTTATGCTAAGGGGAATTCAGGCTGGAGTTGGAGGGAGTTCTCCAAGATTTGTAATCCTGTACTGCCATCTACTGCTCATGGCCTTCAAAGAGAACACTAAAAATAGCTTTCTCTTTGGGAAACAGGAGAATACAACCTAGAGGAAAAATGTTCCCAGCACAGGCCCCAGATCCTTACTGTGACGGGCCAGGAGCCCTCACACCAGAGTCCTGCACCCTGGAGCATCCATCCTCTTCCCTGACTCACAGGCCTCTAGAGCAGCCAGATGTTGGTACCCACAGGAGGGCCCTTCCCTGGTGGAGTCACGGTGGGCCTGGGTGCAGGCGGAGTTGAACAAGGCCAGGACACACGGACTCAGCCCTTGTCACTTCCCGGGACGCAGGGCCTCAGCCCTTGCCACTTCCCAGGATGCATGGACTCGGCCCTTGTCACTTCCCGGGATGCATGGACTTGGCCCTTGTCACTTCCCCGGACTCAGGGACTCAGTCCTTGTCACTTCCCGGGACACCCGGACTCAGTCCTTGTCACTTCCCGGGACGCATGGACTCAGCCCTTGTCACTTCCCAGGACGCAGGGACTCAGTCCTTGTCACTTCCCAGGACGCCCAGACTCAGTCCTTGTCACTTCCCGGGACGCATGGACTCAGCCCTTGCCACTTCCCGGGACAGACGCAGGGACTCGGACCTTGCCACTTCCCACCTTTTTCTTTCTCGGCCGCAGCTGAGCCTTTGAATTCTTCTTCCGCTTTCCCACATCTGCATCTTCATCGTTTTCAGTGAACTCCTTTTTAAAAGGCAAATGGAAGAGAGAAAGAGTCATGAGGGGGGAGACAGGTGGGTACGCCTTTTAGGTGTCAAGTTAAAAGCACCATCTCGACCTTGGATCTCTGCTCACTAATAGATGGGAGGGACGGATTGCAAATGCAATCCAAGCAGCCACGTGGACACGGTCCTGAAAAGGTGTCCCCAGACTGAAATCTCACAGAGGGATGGGCAGAGCTGCCTTTTTTAGGCCTTGCTTGGTACATACAGCATTTATTGAGCACTTATTCTGTTCCACATACTATGGCCCAGGGATGAGTTCAACACACTCCCCGGCTCTCAAAAGTCACAATCTAAGAAAAAGTGACTCACACTGATCCTTCCAGGACAGATAGAGGACCACAACCCAGGACTGTCACCAGAATCACAGCTGGGATTTCACAATTATGGTTTTCTGCTTCACACCCTTACTAGCTAGTAAGGAATAATGATATTACATGTTAAATCCCCACGAAGGTTTCCACATAAAGGAAATTTGGGCAGATCTTTTTGAAAAGGGAATAATCTTTGGACAGTAAAAACTTCATTTTCTTTTTCCACACTGTACTTTCCAATGTGTCAGCTGGAAGGTGTTCGAGGGGAAGGCCCCAGACTACTCAAGCTCTAAACTTTCTGGCCCTAGAATTTTATAAATGGGGCACGAGCACCTCAGGGTGAGTATGACATTCAAGATAAACACAGACCCTCACACTGGCACAGCTAATTTATTAGACTGGGGGGTTCCACCTAAAATTGGGAATTTTATATTCTGAAACAAATATGGAACATGAAGCATTGATTTTAAAGATGTAAGATTTAAAGACATATCCCATAGGTTTCTGGACAAGACTATAGCTTCCCCAGACTCCCCTTGGGCAATGGGGTTAGGGTTGACGTGAACTTCAATTACATAGCAGGGAACTGGGGTCCCAGCCAGATAGTGGGCTTGGCTGGGTTTTTCTTGGTCTCTGGACCCTGACCTCTCAAAGTCATCCTCTGAGTCATCGTCCCCCTCTGGCCTTCTCCAGGGCCTCCCAGATCAGGGGTGTTCTGAGCTCAGGGATTCACCTACCGAGGTTCAAGAGGATAAGAATATCGAGGTGTGCAAATACAATGTGTCTGCCTGGTTCTTAATTCAGTTCTTAGTTTTTACTGGCTTAGAAGAGACTTGTGGGACATATAGATCATCTTTCGCTTTCCAATAATGTTTTGATGCTTGAACATCAAAAGTCCTCCAGGACGGCTTCAAATGAGATAGAATGTAAATTCCACCAGGGGCAGGGTTCTGTTCACAGCCATCTCCCCAGGGACTGGAGGCACCAGACATTTCTGTTGCATGACTGAGTAAGCAAATAAAGATTTATGTGATCTGTCATCCCTCAAAGTCTTGTTTAAAGCTGACCTGCATGATTTTATAACCAGTTCCCTCAGTCTTTTTGAAGCCCTGCATTGGAGACAATACATCACCTGTATTTCTGTCTCCATTTCTGTCTCTGTGGTCTCAAGCTGGTGAGCCCTTGAGCCTGGGGAGAAGGAAGGAGGAAGAGGGAAAATCTCTCTTCTACACGGTCATCTTCTGTCTCTGGGTTGTAGACGCCTCACTTCCCTGGCTTGGGCATTTCTTTAATGAGCTAGACATAGCAGGACATCACGGCCAGTGGATTTTATCAGCAGTTACAATCCACAATTGTTATCTTCATTCTAAATTTCTTCAGAAGCCAGTGTGCTCCTGACAGACTGGGGTCCAGTCATAGGTAGTAGCTTAGAGCCACCAAATGTCAGTCCATGAAAGGTGACAGAACAGAATGCTTGCAGGTAGAGGCAAGACGGGGAGGGCCTGCAGGGCAGTATCTCCGTCACCACCTGCCCCCACCCTGCCCGACTGCATCCTTCCAGGTGCATCTAGCAGGTGTGTGTTCAGTTGAGCTACATTTGGCCTGAGGATGTGACCACACTCTGGGTCCCTACCCACCAAACTGCAGCCTGACTGAGCAGCCCAGCTGAAAGCCTAACCTAGTTGTATATTTTTGTAGCACACGGCTGAGTCTCAGCTAATCACAGCAGCTCAGCTTCTGTCAGCCCCAGGTCAACTCATTGGATGGTCTTGGAATAAGGCAGCGACCAGTCACTTACGTTGTCCCCCCAACAGACACCACAGAGCTGTCCCATTCACACACCGTTCTTTGCTCAGTTCAACTTTGTTGAGTTCAATTTGTCCAAAGTTTTTCATCTTATCATGTGTGCTAAATGCCTGCTGCTGGCCTGTTACACTGGGTTCTCTTCGCAAAAACACAACAGAGGCTTCTGAGTGGCCACTTACCTCTGTAATTATCTTCACTTTCTCCTCCCTGGGATTCATTTTGGCTGCAAAGGATCCCTGACTGAAAAAGAACAATGATGAAGTCAGGTGTGCTGAAACCCATGAAACGTCGTCATTCTTGTCTCCGTGTGCACGCTGGAAGCAGACCTTAGCAGTGGGCGAGTGTGACAGGTGAGCGGACTGCCTGTGCCCCAGGAAGGCTGCAGCCCCCAGGGCTGGGGGAGCCTGAACACCAGAGGAAAAAGGAAGGATGCCGGAACCCTTGGCCCACATGGCGCCACGGTGGCGGTGGAGGTGGGGGACCTCGGTTGGAAGGCCTCTTTCACGTTTCTCCTCTCCCATCCTGCCCTGAATCATGCCTCTCATTTCACTGAGTAAAGAGACTAGGGAGGCTGCCATGTCCCCCTCTGCTCTTCCTCACTGAGTCACATTCCCCCTCAGCCTCCCCTGCTGTTGCGAACCCCCCCCCCCAATCCAGCACCCTCCTGCCGCACACTCACCTGATTTTGTCCCCTCCTCCAGGAGTTTGACTCCAACAGTCCCCCAGCCTCTGTCTGTGTAATCCTTTATTCCCACTCCCTCAGCCCATCCCTGAGTGTAAAAAGTGCCAGCTTTGTTCCTTCCCTCCCTTCAATTCACTTCTCTTTCTAGCTGTTGCTTGAATTTTCAGTCTTTATAGGAGAATCTCTCAAAACCATTCCCTCTCTTTCCATCTTTTTGTGTGTGTGTGTGTGTGTGGGGGGGGGGGTCTACTCTGCTCCAACTTTGCTCTTGTCAGTATCCCAGTGCCCCCTGCCTTGCCACATCCGGTGATCAATTCACAAGCCTCTTCTTCCTCCTCCCTGTCAAAGACTTTTTTTTTGGAGACAGAGTCTCACAATGTCACCCTTGGTCGAGTGCCCTGGTGTCACAGCTCACAGCAACCTCCAACTCTTGGGCTTAAGCGATTTTCTTGCCTCAGCCTCCTGAGTAGCAGGGACCACAGGCACCTGTCACGACACCTGGCTTTGTTGTTGTTGTTGCAGTTGTCATTGCTGTTTTAGCTGACTGGGGGCCCGGGTTTGAACCTGCCTTCCTAGGTATATGGGCCTGAGACCTACCCAATGAGCCGCAGGTGCCACCCAGAGGAATTCTTTGATGAGAGCGAGCCCTCACTTTCTTTTGAGATCCTTTCTTCACTGGGCTTCTGGGACAACTTCTTTCTGGTTTTCCTCCTGTCCACTGACTGTTCCTTCTCTACCCACTTTTCTGGTTTCTCCTCATCGTCCAGACCACAAAATACTGGAGTGCTCCCAGGCTCGGCTCTGCCCGTGCCCATTCCTCTGAACATCTTCTCATGTCTCTTGGCTTTAAATACCATCTAATACTTGCTAAATTTACACCCTGGATTCAAACAGCTGCTTGGAATTCCCCACTCAAATCTGTGGAGCACCTGTGCTTGGCTTAGGGTGCCCCACGGAAGTCCCCTGCCTCCCCTCGAGTGGCCTGTGCTGCAGCCCTCCTGTGGCAAGGCACAGAATCCACTGATTGCTCTAATTCATTCATTATCATACACTGGTAAGTACTTTGCCTGGTGCTCTGTTGTTGCTTCATGAATGACTGAATGACTCACTCTCTAAATGAACTCTGGGGTACGCGCACTCGTCTGTCTGCACACACACAAGACACTGAGTTTTCTTGTGAGAAAGTCTGTGAAATGCAGCACAGACGAGTATTTCCTGTGACACTCCATCAGCTCTCAGAGTCACTCTGCAGTGAAGGGAGATAATCGGCTTAGCTGCACCCAGTGAGATTTTTCTGGAAGTCTTTTGGAAAGCGAGGTTAAGATCTCTTTATCTGTCCAATGCCAAGAAAAGTGAAGTTTGCAGTAACGAATACTTCCCCCTTTGAACCGGTTTGAATGAAAAGGACAAGAAAGACAACACGGAACACGTGTTTCTCAGAGTGGGCCAGAGAGGACAGCCACTGCGGGGCTGTGGTGAACTGGACTTAACATTTCTTGCAAACCAGACTCCACACTGCAGCTCAAATCAAAGCCACCAAGTAACGTTCCAGGAAGTAAAAATGTCAATAATGGTGGGAATCTCCAACCCCCACATTTACAATTCATGAAATGTGGTGGTGGTGGGGGGGGAGGCTGAGCTCCCAGCACCCGCCACTGAAAACAGGACCCCCCCTGCTACAGCCCTGGGCCCGCTAAGGGCTGATTTACCTTCCGAAACTTTACAAAAGGCACTTTGCTGATTCTGCTTTCCGGGATGGATGTGGAAAGTGCCAATCCTGTCCCCGAAGCTTCCCAGGGATCTGAAGGGAGAGGCTGAGTGTGGGAGACTCCCTCGGGCTCCTCCCCGGAAAGCTGCAGCCCTGTCTGGAGAAAAACACCGGCTTAGCAACCCGTTCCTAAGGAAGGTCACTCGGTGGCTTTTTTTTCCCTTTTAAAGTGACAGCTTACTTCTTGCAGTGAAATACAAGCATCGTGGGTCAGCGGAGGTGTGTACCCTGGGGGAGAGGGACAAAGATAAATAAATTTGGGGGAAGCTGGGCAGAGATTAAGGCGTAAGAGCCTGAGAATTTGCTGAATTAATTTATTAATTCTAGGAATCTTTTGGTGGGTCCTTGGAATTTCCCAGATCCATGATGATAATGTTGGTAAAAGGTGATATTTTGCCCCCCTCTTCCCCAGTTTCCACCCTCTATCTGTTTCTCTTGCCCGATTGCTCTGCTGTGTTGAATAGCAGTAGTGGTGGAGGCCTCCTTGTCCTGTACCAGTGCTTAGGGGGAATGCTTTCGACTTTCCCCCACTCAGTATCATGTTGGTGTGTGTGTGTTTTATATATGGCTTTTACAAATTTGAATTATGTTCCTCCTCTGCCTAGTTTGTTGAGGGTTTTTATAATGGAAGAGTGATGGATTTTGTTCAATACTTTTCCTGCATCTACTGAGATCATCTGATCTTTGTTTTTGCTTCTGTTTATGTGGTGAATCACTTTTATTGCTTTATATATCTTTAACCATCCTTGCATCTCGGGGATGAGGCCCACTTGATTGCGGTGATTTTTTTTTTGGGGGGGTGTGTTGTTGAATTTGGTTTTCTAGTATTTTGTTGAGGGTTTTTGCATCTATATTCATAAGGGATATTGGTCTATGGTGTTTTGTTGTATCCTTTCCTGGATTTGGTGTTAAGGTGATATGGGCTTCATAGAATTAGTCAGGGAAGATTCTCCCCTTCTGAGTGTTATGGAGAAATTTCTGGAGGATGGCTACCAGTCCTCCTTTGTAGGTTTGATGGAATTCAGCTGTGAACTCATCTGGTCTTTCTTCTATTGGGAAATTTATTACTCCTTCAATTGTACTGCTTATTACCGGTCTGTTCTTGATTTCTATGTCTTCCTGATGGGGTACTGGAGGTCATGCATTTCCAGGAATCTGATGGCTCATGTCCCCTTTGTTGTTCAGTTTGAGGAATCTTGATTTCCATCTTAATTTCTTCATTAACACAAGATTCATCCTGCAGAAGGGTGTCTAACTGCTGTGACTTTGTGTAGATGTGAGTGTTTCTCTAGGGATTGATTTCTAGTTTTGTTCCACTGTGGTTTCAGAAGAGACATGTTATGATTTTGATCGTTTTTAATTTGTTGAAACAAATGTTGCTGCCTTAGATATGATCAATCTTGGAGAATGCCCCATGTGCTGATGAGAAGAATGTATATTCAGTAGTTTGGGGTAGAATGTTCCTTAAGTGTCTGTTAGGTCTGTTTGTCCCAAAGTCACATTTAAGTGCATGTTTCTCTGCTGTGGTGTGTTGAAGTCCACAGCAGTTACGATACACTGTTCACCTCTTTGCTTGCATGTAGTGGGACATGCTTTATGAATCCAAGAGCTCCTGTGTTAAGTGCATATATCTTTAGGATTATTATGTCTTCTTGTTGAATTGCTCCCTTTACTATTACATAATGACCTTCTTTGTCTTTCTTGACCGTTGTTGATTTGAAGTTTATTTCATCTGATGTGAGAATGGCTACACCTGCTTGCTTTTGGTTTCCATTTGTGTGGAATGTACCTTTTCCATCCCTTTATCTTAAGACACTGTGAGTCTTTACAAGTTAGATGTGTTTACTGGAGACAACAGAAGCTTGGGTTGTGTTTGTCACCCATTCTACAGTCTACGTCTTTTCTTTTTTTTTTTTGTAGAGATAGTTTCACTTTATCGCCCTTGGTAGAGTGCTGTGGTGTCACAGAGCTCACAGCAAGCTCCAACTCCCAGGCTTAGGCAATTCTCTTGCCTCAGCCTCCCAAGTAGCTGGGACCACCAGTGCCTGCCATAACGCCCAGCTATTTTTTTTGTTGTTGTTGCAGTTTGGCCGGGGCTGGGTTTGAACCTGCCACCCTCAGTACATGGAGCCAGTGCCCTACCCACTAGGCCACAGGCACTGCCCCAGTCTGTCTTTTACATGGGCCATTAAGATCATTTAGGTTGGGTGTTGGTGTTGATCTGTGGGATGTCATTCGGTTTATCATGGTGAACACTGTGCTTTCTCTCTCATCCTGTTATTTCACATCAGCTGTGAGCTTTAGCTCTTGGGTGTTACACTACTGGGTATCTGTTGTGTGATCCGTGTACAATGGAATTCTGAGTATTTCCTATAGGACAAGACTAGTTGTGATGAATTTCCTTAACACTTTCTTATCTGGAAAAGTCTGTATTTCTCCATTGTTTATAGAACTTAGTTTTGCAGGATACAAGATTCTTGGCTGGCAGTTGTTCTGTTCAAGAAGACTGAAGATGGGCCCCCAATCCTTCTGGCTTGTAAGGTCTCTACTGAGAAGTTTGCTGTTAATCTGATGTGTTTTTCTTTGTTGGTTATTTGTTCTTTTCATCTTGCATTTGGATTTTGGCCAAATTGATGACTGTGTGTCTTGGTTGTATTTGCTATGAATCTTCTCAGTGTTTGATGACTTTATTTAGGTGTCTGAATCTCGGGCAATAACAGAAAGTTTTTCTCAATAATTCCCTGAATTGCTCGGCATCTGTAGTTCAAGCGGCTGGGGTGCCAGCCACATACACTGGAGCTGGTGGGTTCACAACCTGTCCATCAACATAACAAGGACAACCGCAACCAAAAAATTGTGGTGGGTGCCTGTAGTCCCAGCTACTTGGGAGGCTGAGGCAAGCATTGTGGTGGGTGCCTGTAGTCCCAGCTACTTGGGAGGCTGAGGCAAAAGAATCATTTAAGCCCAAGAGTTTGAGGTTGCTGTGAGCTGTCACGCTACGGCACTCTACCTAGGGTGACATAGGGAGAGTCTGTCTCAAAAAAAAAAAAAATTCCCTGTGAAAGGTTTTCCATTCTATTTGGCTCTCTTCTTCTCTCTCAGGAGAACCTATAATTCGTACATTAGCACTTCACATAATTCCACATTTTTCTGAGTGTTCAATTTTCTTTCTCCTTTTTCCCTCATCTTTGAATGACTGGTTTGCTTGAAAGCCCTGTCATCAACCTCTGATATTCTTTCTTCTGCTTTGTTTAGCTTGTTGTTGAAGCATCCTGCACGGCTTCAACATGTGCATTTTGGAGGGATACAAATATTCAGTCCATGGCACATGCTTACCTTCCCACCCCCCAACCCGTCAAAATAGGCAAATGCATTTTTAACATCTTTATGGACAATGCCACTGAAGCATGATACTTCAGAAGCTTCCTCGGGAAATTATGACACTGGAATAAACTTCAAGAAATTGTAGAATCTGAAATGAGACTGCTGTGCTGTATGTTATTTGGGGGAAAGCTGCAATGTTGCATTAGTTAGATCAATACATGGATAGAATACACTTTTCACACCCGTGCATGTGAAAGGCAATTTCATCTTCCAAGGAATGTGTCATTCTACGGGTTCTTCTGACTTTCCTAATATTTTCAATTGTAGCTGATTCATTCTCCAAGAAAGAAAAATATATCATAGGAGAAAACCTATCACTAAAATAAGGCTCACATTGGAAGCTGAAGAATCACTTTTGAAGCATAAATTTTATAAAAACATGCTCTTCAACTTTGAATTTATGTTTTTCTACTCACTGATTTATGTACATTTCTCCCTGAAACATAATGTGAACCCCAGAAAACTGAACCTCTTGTTTTTATCGTAAATGGAGAGAAACACTCAGATATATGGAGCACACTGCCTATTTTTATTTTTTACATATTAAAGCATTTGATTTTTTTCCTCAGAGAAAACTATGGCTCTCGTATAAGTAGTGAATTTTCATGTTTTTCTTGTTGATAAGGAATTTTTGAGACAATTTTTTTTGGAAACAATTTTTATATTCTCTTTTCTCCAGCTACTTCCTATAAGCACATCTCACTGGTGGGACTTACTTCATCAGCTTGGTGTGTAAATATCACCAGAATTCTACTATTGTCTAATTAGTTGCTTGAAAATGTGCGTGGCATTTTTAGCAGGAGATTTTGGCTTCCCTGCAATCTAGAGTTGTTCATGAATCATGAGGGGCCTCCTGGATTTGAAGGGTAACCCTTTGTGCAGATGTCCATGGGGAGAGCCCAGAAGCAGGTACCCAGGGGCGGGTGGAGATGGTTCCCAAGACCAGGCAGCACTTCTGCCCTCAGCCACATCGACGTGCCTGGTGTCCAGATACTCACACCAATGCTGTACATTTAAGACCCTGCAGTTATATTATTTTAATTATACTGGTGTTTCAGTGTGATCTCTGAGTCCCCAGGCCCCAGAACACTTGGCGAAGTTTGGGGATATTTTGGTTCTCACATGTGGAGGATTAAAAATCAAACTTACTACAACAGCCATCAATCTCATAACTCATCTGAGGAATTGTTGAGAATAAGACATTCTCCCTGCAAGCCTAGGAATCTCTTATCACTTGGAGGCAAGCCGCCAAGTAACTCAGTAATCCCGGAGGAGCAAAGATCAATCATGC
Organism: Galagoides demidoff; assembly: GCA_963574575.1. Classification (NCBI taxonomy): domain Eukaryota; kingdom Metazoa; phylum Chordata; class Mammalia; order Primates; family Galagidae; genus Galagoides; species Galagoides demidoff. Next base: position 28,365 of record CAUYQV010116575.1, read on the forward strand.
GTGATCGTTTATGCGGTTGTGACAGTCACACTGGCTAGGGTGGGGGTGAGGGGAGTGTCACTAATATCTAGTGGGTGAAGCCAGGGATGCTTCTGAAAATCCTACAAGGCATGGGACAGCCCCTGCATTGCCATTCAACACCAAAAAGTTGTCTGTCCCAAAATGCCAATATTGCCAAGGCTAAGAAACCTCATGTGGTCTACACCAATGTGACGTGCCACTGCTCCCAGCATCTGGAGAAACTTTAGACCTCAATTACTGGCTGTACTTAACACCAGCAATTGCACCTCCTGGTCTCCCATGTCCTCTGGGTTCTTGTTTGAGCCACGGTCACAGGACCACCATCCACAACCCCTTTTCCTGTGTTGTGCCTCCTCCATGGTACCAGGCATCTTCTCTGGACACTCGCTCTCAGTTTGGACCGTTGAAGTTTGTAACTGAAGTTTTCATGCTATTGAGATTCAGCAGGGAGCAGACCAGTATCTAAATCCCCCTTTTCCCTATGTGGTTCCTTGGCCTCCTTTGCAAATTTATTCAGGGAATGTTGAGAAGCATCAGGCACATTTGCAGATGAAGGGGGCATGAGTCCCGCCTTGGAAAGTTCTGTTATGTCCCCATTTCTCAGGGCAGCGGCTGGCTGCTTATCTTATATTTGCATAATCTGCTCAAAGGACCCTTTACTGAAACAAGATCTTGTCCAAGGAGATTTCTTGGGCTCAGTAAAGAGAGGAGAAGCTGACAATCGATACTGTTGATTAAAAAATAGTTCTGTTTCCTTAAGTACTATGGTCCACGCTTCCTTAAGTACTATTGTCACTGTTCATGTTTTGGAAATGCATGGCCAGTTCTGAAGAACTGGCTATCAGATTTCTGGGGTAAAAGCCATCTGCAAATTGGTAGCTGCTTGGGTTCTTACTATTTAAGGGATGCAGGATAGAGTTTGGAGCAGAGGGCGCAGGGCTGCCTGCTACTGTGCACCAGGCAGCTCTCATGGGCTTGGAATCTGAGGGGCTTCTCCATCCTGGAGGGGGCTCCTGGGGCAGCAGGGAGCCATGGACATGCTGCATTCTGTCCAACCAGGGCTGCCCAGGGAGGCAGTTCTGCAGGGGTCCCACCAGCCTCAGGAGGGTGGATCAGATCTTGTGGATTCTAAATGCCATCACATCTGATTTAGAGACAGGATCTTTCTCTGTTGCCCAGGCTGGTGTGTAGTAACAGTGACAGCATCATAGCTTACTGCAGCCTTGAACTCCAGGGCTCAAGCAATCCACCCTCCTTAGCTTCCTGAGTAGCCAGGCTGCAGGCATGCACTACTGCCATGCCCAGCTCATTAAATATTTTTTTTTTTTAGAAATGGGATCTCACTATGTTACCCAGGTTAGTCTTAAACTCTGGGGTTCAAATGATTTTACTGCCTCGGCTTCTAAAGTCCTGGGATTACAGGACAGCTGCCAGCTTTTAATAAGTCTGTTATAATTCTTATCTCTTCTCTCTAAGACTTCAGGAAATCTCATAATTTTTCCAATATCATCTACCTGTGCAGTGGGGAATTATAGGAACTATTTATATCCACATATAAATAGGAACCAGAATAATGGCCTCAGTGAGCATTGCTAAAATCCTCAAAAGGCACGTGTATTCCTGGAACAGCTGCTGGGGGTCAGTGCTGGGCACAGGTGGAGACTGTGTCATGCCCCCTTCATCTGCAAATGTGGACCCTTCCCAGATGGAGACTGTCTCTCTTCACTGCCACCCTGGGCTGTTTGTCCTGAACGTCCTGAGTTTCCCTTATCCTGTCTCTACCATGCTGACACTTGTGTGAGAACTTCAGGGCTGTCTCCCCGTTCAAGCCTGTACCAACACAGGAGAAGGATCCTTTATCACTCTCGAGGCTTCCTCCTTCTCTTATTCTACCAGCCCTTACCACTAGCCTGGTGGTCAACACGTCATCCTCTCTCTTCCCCTGGGTTCTCATTACTCAGGGAAGTTCCTGGCATGTGGACATTCGGCGAATATGTTGAGTGATTGACAGAACTAACCAACACATGAAGCCAAGCCTTCACTGGGTCATTATTTAGGGACAAAAACCTATAAGCCAGAGTCTGAAAAACACAGCTTACTCTTGAGTCAGCTGTGTTGATCCAGGGATCGTGCACCCCAGCAGGGGAGGGGTCCCTAGGGCAAGTGCAGGGGTTCCTTAGGCACTGCAGCATTTAGTGAGAGACTGAACTCCTTCAAATTTTAGATCTGCCATTTGCCAAGTGGTTAACAAGGCAAGTAGCTTTTGGTTTCAGCTGCTGTCTAATTTCAAATTAGCATGTATCTATCCATCAATCTATCCATCCATCTGACATTTCTTTAGTACTTCCCATGTGGTAGGTAGGATGCAAAGTATCAGAAATTAAGATATGATTAAGAGAAAAGCCTCACATGGTTGTTTACCATCCCGCCCGTGGCTGGGGCTGGGTGGGGGGTTTGAACCCTCTACCTGTTTAGCCAATCAGAATTTGCAGAAAATCACAGAGGGCTTATCTGAAGTTCAAATGTTGCCATTCTAATTCAATAGGGGTCCTCAAACTTTTCAAACAGGAGGCCAGTTCACTGTCCCTCAGACCGTTGGAGGGCGCGACTGCGGTCAGGGGATGAGTCAGCTGCTAAGCAGGAGAGGCAGCGGCGGTAAAAACACCCGGCCTGCCGGATAAATGTCCTAGGCTGGCTGCATGTGGCCCATGGGCCGTAGTTTGAGGATGCCTGGTTGCAGCATATACGGAAAAGGAGCTTTTAGACGTATATTATGCAATGAGAGGGGGCGGACTACTAGCAGACAGGAGACCTTGGCTCTGGCCCTACCTCAGTGACCACTGACAAGTTCCTCGCATTTATGGATCGCTGTCCCCTCTTCTGTAACATGCCACCGGCAGAGAAAGATGATCTGCGAAGTTTCTTCTAACCCGCGCTGAGATTGAATGCAATCTCAGAAAATGCATTCCGCGCAGAGTAGTTCTTACTGATGGCCACTAGAGGGCAGTACTTTAAAAAGTAAACTGGCCACATTCCATTCTCTTGCCCTCAAGTCGGTCTTGAAGCAAAAGCAGAATTACAGTTTTCTTATCTTGTTTTGGTTAGGAAGGAAGAAACCCTAGCAAGGCAGCCCTTTTCCTCTGTGCTGTATCAGAACCTCTGAGATGATGCTCCTGAGCGCCTTTGCCCCAGCACTCATGCAGAGCTCTCTAGCGATCTCCGTGTGGGGGTGACCCAGCAGCAGGTGCAGTCCTGGCCATGGGGGGACACGTGGGTCAGTGCAGACCTACGTCCATTCACAGCTGTGGGACAGGAGGGAAGAGGGAACGAATGGCTCTTCTGTGCAGAGAGCCCCTCGGCTCTGGATGGTACCCTTGCTCCGGGCCAGTGACCGAGAATTCAACGGGAAATGTTTCAGAAGCTCTTTTCTCTCAGATGTGGCAGGGGAGGTGTCATTTTTTCCTTCTCCCAGAATTCATGCTGCTTTGAAAAATAAAAACTCTCAATTTCTTAATTATCAACTTGAAATTTACGACGACTTAGCTCTCCATGGCCCCTTCTGATGGAGAGAGGAGTGATCTCTCCAGTTGGTGAGATGACAGGGGTCTGGCTCCACCTGGCTTTGTGTCACTGGTGTGTGTGGGGGCTCTGTGCAGTGTCACTTGCAGGTGTGACCTCTCGTGGGTTCTGTGAGCTTGATTTGGGGTGAGGCAGACCTGGGTCCTTCCTCTTGGAAGCTGAATGGAGAAGTCTCTGTTCTGTCAAGACCAAGAAGTGGCCACTGGGAAGTTTGTTTCAGCCTCATATCCGAGTTGCCCTCGCTGGTTTGGTGCTGCCAACAGGAAGGCCACCTACGGTCCTTGGGTGACTTCTGCGTGTATTTCTCGGTTGGCTGAGACTGTCAGGGGAGACGACTGCCACTGAATGGAAGCAATCCCCAAGCCTTCTCAGTGGAGGCAGGTTAATGTCCACCGCTCATAACACTAGTTACAAGATGCTCGTCTGTGATGTGGTTGGGGTGGGGCTTCAGCAAGAGCAGTGCTTAGGATGGTCCTCAGGAACACAGAATCTGTGAAGAAGACAAAAATAGCCTTCTTCCAAGGACCATCATGTTACAGAGCTGTCGTCAAACTAAAACAAATATATAGGACAAAGAGTAGAAAATAAATCATTCAATACAACTTGAGTATGTGGGGCAGAGATGGTTCTCCTGTTTTGTCCAAGTGCAAAGGGATTGGCCTTGAGACCAGTAGTATGAGGTCTGCCTCACCCCAGGTCAAGCTCGCAGAACCCAAGAGAAGTCACACCTGCAAGTGACACTGTCTATACAGTCCATCCCACCAGTGGTACAAAGCCAGGCGGAGCCAGACCCCTGTCATCTCACCAATTGGAGAAATCACTCCTCATCTCTCCCTCAATGGGGGCCATCGGTGTGAGGTGGTCCTCTGCCCTCTCCAACTGCTCCCCTATACCCTCCTCTGTCGTGTGAACTCTTCATTTCCATAAGGAAAAAACAGATGGGAAGGACACCAATCAGGTGTCACAATCATAATTACAATGATTTACGTAGAACTTTCTATCAATCTTCATTCATTCATTTATCCCACAAATATTCATTGAGCATCAATTATTTGGTGGGTATTGCTTCAGGTACTGGCAACGAAACAGACAGGGCCTTCCCCACCCCATACAGGTGGCGTCTACTGGAGAGCTGACCAAGTGCTGTGGGAAGTGAGATCATTGCCTCTTCCGAATCCTTTGCACCTTAACCAGCTGGGAGAGCTTTGGTAGCTTTCCACCTGTCTTATCTCCATCTCTGTGCCTAAAACATTTTCTCGGAAGCCTGAAAAACCACCCCAGAGCACCAACGGCACATCTAAAGTGCTGGAAAAATACCTCTTGACAAGCTTCAAGGGAAGCTTGAATAATGAGGAATTCCTGGGACTGTATCTTAGGTCCCCTGGCTTTCCCCCCTACGGGTTCTCTTTCAGGATTCAACTGATGTTGGCTTTTTCAAACTGTTCTGGGAAGTGAAGGATCCTGTCTCATTATACAAGCTACCCTTATATGAGAAATTATATGCACACCCTCCTGAAGGTTGGTTGAACTTCACATCATGTCTTTGTAGGTGAGAGTGGAGTCACCAGATTTAGCAAATAAGATACTCAGTTATATATTTCAGATAGATTTATATGAAATAATTATTGTCTGAAATTCAAATTTCAATCTTCTGAATTTTGTTTGACAATCTAAAAGGGAGTCAAGCGGGCAACTACTTTGTGGGCTTATCTTGACATACGAAGGTGGGTGTATGTCTCCTGGGTCCCGATCGGCTCATATACAATCATCTAATTACTGTTTGCCAGTAGTCCGACCAGCTGGAGCATCTCAGGTGGTTGTGCTTTAATTTTAGTTCTGCATTTAGTGAGACCTGAGCGTTTTCTGTAGACAATTCTTACAACTCCCTATCATTGCTTTCAAGTAATTTTGGTAGCAGGAGAGATGCAGAACAGAGCCAGATCTGTTATCTGAAGCTGCCATAGGAGGAGATCACAGAGACTTCACCTTTTCTGGTTGGTTTCAGCCAATGCATCTCCTGAACAACCCTGTCAGAGTTAGTGCTTATGTAATGTAAGGACATCTATGCAACCCCGTAGAGAGTTTCCCTCCAGAGCTATCAAATCATTTCTTGGAATTTTGACGAGATTGTCAAAGTCTTTACTTCAATCAATCCTGCCACCTCCGCCATGGCACTGGAGTAGAGCCAGGAGCTCAGCCTTCTTCACCCAGCTGCTTGTAAACGGCCTCGCCATCGGACACTTGCATTTGATTTGAGTGACTTCAGGCTGTAGCTAACCCGTTGGGTTTATAGTTCCGGACTAATACAAGCTTAATACAATGACGTCAATTCAAGGCTCATTTCTTTCCCTGTTCAAGTTAGGATGGGATCATTTCAAAATGCATAAGCTAATTATTTTGTTGTATTCCTGCCTTAGAGAGTCCTCTGGAATAGCCCCCCAGGTACACCATCGGAGGCCGTTAGAGGTGATGCCATTTGTACTTCAATCCACAGATCTGGGGCTTTTACTTCTCTTTCTCCTTAGACCTTTTTCTCTGCAAATTTGGGCAAACAAAATAATGTGCAAAACTAGCCCTGCTATCTAAGAGATTAATTTAAAAGTTTTATGTACAAAAAGTAAAGTATATTTACTATAAATGGGGCAATTACTGAAGATATTTTTTAGGAAAATCTACTTTGTTCTGTTAATATTTCACCAGTATCTTGTGGTATCAATGCATTTTCATCCTCATCAGTTTTTTTTAAAAGATGGGGCTTATCTGTGTTTTCCAGGCTGGCCTCGAACTCCTGGGCTCAACAATCCTCCTAACTCAGCCTCTGAGTAGCTGTGATACAGGTGCCCACCACCACGCCCAGCCACACATTAGGCTGACTGGTAATCTCTCAAGAAAACAAGAAGGAAAGTACGAGAAGGGGGATGTCATCAGGGCTGAGGATGGCTTTGTAAGCTCCCCATCGGGCTGTCACTGTGGCCAAGGAAAGAATTAGATTTACTGGTCCTTTTCAATTCCGTAAAGAGACTCATCTCCAAGGATGCTCTCTCCCTTCTTTTTATAATTATCAAAGATAAAAGCATTGATTGTTGCATATTCCAGGGTATTCATGTCACAAATCAGAGGGTTTGAGTGGAAGAAGGATTCAGCTGAGAATAATTTATTCTCTCGTTAGAAGCGTTGGTCAGAGACCAGCATTGTGACAATCTGTAGGATGAGGTCATCACAGATGCCAGGCGCTCACAGAAAGAAAGACTTAGTCGATTCTAACCAAATAGCATAAACAACTAGATTATGTCAGAGAAAAAACATTCTAGCAACACATTTATTTTGCATCCTACAGACAAAATAAATGTGGTTTTGATTTTATACAGGAACAGCCTAGGGACGTTGCTTGTTTTGACTGCCAATTAACATCCTTCATTTTCCTGCCCTGGCACCTTTATTTTCCTTTGGGAAATGATCTCTTCCCGTCCTCAGCCCCCGTAACTGAGAAAGGATTGATTCTACGTCTAATGCTGGGGGTGGGGTGTGACGTGGGCCTGGCCAATGGGAACAGTGTGTGTCTGGGCTGAGTGTGGGTTCACAGGTAGGCAGGACCAGTCACACCAATTAGGACCAAGAGGCTGTCACCCAGGTCTCCTGTGGGAACTATTGAGAAAAAGAATTTTTTTTTTCCTTTCATCAGATGGAGCTGCTAATGACCATCTTTGCAGAAAGGTGAGAAGCTGTTTGAAAGTACAGCCAGCATGGAGGGGAGCTATTCTGTAAGACAGAGAGGGACAAAATCCTGGTGACCGTCACTGACTGAACCAGTCTGGACCTGGAATTTTTGTTACATTAGTCAGCTCTCTTTCTTGTGCCAGGTTAAGTGTGATTCTGGTAGTTATAGTCTAAACTGAAGGATCTTGATTAATGTATGAGATGATTATGGAATTTTGTCTACTGTGCCCTCCCAACATGGGCAGATTGTGACTGACAGGAACTTGTCACTGATTACTTCATCACCTCTTAATGGTGCTCGTGCTATGGCTGCCCGGCGTGGGGTATGGGTATCAGGATGAATAGGACACGAAGGTGGAAACACGGGAGCAGCGCCCCCAGGTGGTAATTAAGAGCCTGGATGCTGCAGCTCTGTGGCCTGGGGCTGCTGTGCCACTCACTATCCACACCACACATTTCTGAACCTCTCTGTCCCTCAGTCTCCCCATCTACAAAATGGGTAGAATAATTGTCATGAGGACTCTCTTATTTTATTTGGGTTGATAGAACAAATGATCAAAAACTAGGTAGATTGTGAACAGACACTTATTTCTTACAGCTCTGAACCCTGGGAAGTCCAAGATCAAGGTGCCAGCATGTTGGGTGTCAGGCGAGGGCCTGCTCCTGGATCATAAATGGCCGTCTTCTCACTGTGTCCTCTCATGGTAGAAGGAGCGCTCTGGGGCCTTTTTTTTTTTTTTTTTTTTTTTAGACGGAGCCTCAAGCTGTCCCCCTGGGTAGAATGCCATGGCATAAAAGCTCAAAGCAAACACCAAAAACTGGGCTAAAGCGAGTCTCCTTCCTCTTCCTACCAAATAGCTGGG
>CAUYQV010116576.1:0-26830 GCA_963574575.1 Galagoides demidoff
GCGGCATATTTGGGGTCTCAAAAAATCACTAAACTTTGGAAGTTTGAACCAAGTATTTCTATTAATAATATTAAACATTGAAGTAAATGTGAGCTATATATACCACATTTGCAAAAGATTAATAAAGACAAGATTACCCAAAAAAAAAAAAAAAAATCTCATTCTCAAGTGAGAGGAAACCACAAATTCAGGAGGCAATGAAGGAAGAAAAACAAATCCTGAGTCCTCCACCTGGCCCAACAGGGTATATTAAGAATAATTAAAGTAATACCTCCTTGCGTTTCTATGATCAAAGATGCCTCATCTATCTGTTTATTTCTAATACTTTCTTTTTTAAGCTTGTTAACTATCTTTCATGCACAAAAAAGAAAAAAGCCACTTTCCCTTCAAAAAACACAGAACTTAAAAACTACACTGTAAATAGCTTTTACCCTCCAGGCTCAAATTTCTCAATAAATTAAAACTTATTAGTCTTTACTCTATCATAGATAAAACTGGAAAAAGACTACCAGATCCCATTACAGAGATGAGGAAGGGGCACACAGAAATAGCCTAAGTAAGTCTACAATGCACGTAGAAACAAAGGTCGGCCTTCCAGCTCAGAGGCCTCTCAGGGTTCAATATCACCCTTTCAGGACTGCACTCTGATTTTCTTTTCTCTTTCTTCCACAGCTTATAATGAAAATATGCTCTGAATTTCTTACTAAGGGAGGACATGGAGGAAAGAGCACATACTAGGAGCAAGGACTAGAGCTCTGCTCCAGCTTCCCTGCATGCGATTTCTGTGATCTTGGGGAAGCAATTTTAATTTTCTTATGCCTCTATTTCCTTCATTATAATATGGGGATGATATTTATACCTACTACCCAATACGGTGTTTGTAAGGATCAAATGGAAGAAAGGGCACTTTAAAGTGCTAGCATTTGTATTATTTGTGAATTTAAAAAAGAAAAATAAAGTATCTGAAATAATGATTTTTAACCTTGGATTACTCTTTCATTCATTAATTTTATAACCTCATTTCCTAAAAGTGCTATATGGCACATATTTAATAATAAGCATAATTTTTGTTTCACTTATCTGTTTTATCCAACTGAGAGAACTACTATGTGTGTGTATTAACACACACACTATACATATGGTATGTGTGTGTGTATGTATAAAATATGTTTACAATTATGGTAGGCAAAATTTTGATGTGGCACAAATATCATATAAATCCTTTTAAAAATTGATAAAAACTATAGTTAATGTGGTAAATAATAAAATTGCTCAAGAAATTAAATGTCCTTTTTAAATTTAAGATGATTTTATTCACAAAATAAAAGAGAGCTACTGCATGTAAAGATTACATGAAATATAAAATAGTATGAGAAGGAGTTGAACCATTCTGTTTAAACCTAGACAATAATTCAAATCTAGAATTTAAATTAAAATGAGACGCTTCTGCATTCTTAGCCCTTTAAAAATTGTCCATTTGTTGTTATTTGTTAAGGCCCCCAAAAAACCAAACTATCCAGGTTATATACAAAAATTCAATAGAGTTTAGAATAATAAGAAAGCATGCTATAACCTACCAATTACTTTGAACAAAGGATATTTATCAACAATTACAATGGGTAAAATTGCTCCCACACCCCAGAGGAGCAATGTTTAATGAGAAAGAATTATTTATGCCTACAGAGAACTGCAACGGGCAGTTTTAATATAACACTTCACAGCAGTACAAGCAGGCAGCCAGAAATGTGTTACCTGGTTTTGACTTATACTCATCTGATTACCAAGACCAAACTAAAGCTTTGAAAACAAGCAGGGGCTTTTGGTTTTGTTTTTCCTTATTATTGAGAGTCAATGGAAGCAATAGCTGTGCTGACAGGTTCTTCAGCAAGAATACTGAGGTTCCACCTTTTTCTGCTGAAAATGAGTTCTCACTATCTCATATTTGCCAGGAGTAGTGATGTCAGCATTGTGCTTCTGTCTTTCTCTCTCTTTTTAAGTGCTGGTAGTAATTCAGTGATTTTAACCATTGCTACGTTCATCTCAGAATAACAAAATAATGTTAGGAAGTTCCTGTCATTGCAAAGGGAAGTTTTAGGAGGAAAAGGATCTATACTTAACCAGTTTTGCTACCATAAGTAGCTGTCTGTACACTGAAATCAAATTAACAATAAAATAGTGGGATCTTGAGGGGTGGTGCAGGGATAGAAAAGGGCTGAGGGAAGATGAGCATTAAACCAAAACCAGCCTGGGCCAGAGGGAAACTCTCCATAGTCTGATCATGCAACAAAAGAAGGAAACTAGTTTTAGTGTTTTTAACTTTAATTAGTCACATTAATTAATGCTAAAAACAATGTTAACAGTATATTATTTTCATCCAGTTAAATAAAGGATTACACACATTTGAGTAAATTACACAGCATTAAACATTTAAACAACTTGAAATGAAGCCATTACTGTCATTCAAACAAGTTTCCACAGCTAAAGGCTGAATGTTAAGTATGAACTGATTTAGCATTACAAGAATATAAATCCTTTATCTTTTTAGTGAGAAGAAAAAAATGAAAAGATTTGATGACTTCTGACTTGAAAATGTGGTTTGCTGTAGCACAGCGCCCTTCAGTGGCTAAAAGTTCAAAATGCTATTTCCAAAGGACAAAGTTCAGTGGCAAATCTTTTCATATTTAAGGGTGGTAACTGACAAAATACAACGTTTATCTCTGTCCATAACTTTAATATTTAATATTAAACCATCTTTCCATTAGACTAACTTCCCTCAACAAGTTTACATTTTTTAATTCAAATCAAATTTCTTCCTTCTCAAAAATGCTCTGGAGAGTAAAAAAGAAATTATAGCAAAATAAAACCAAACCTTATATGGACATATACATCTGCTGACTGATGAGTGAATGCTCTATAAGCCCAGGATAAAAATGGGTAGGCTGCCAGCACTAGCCTAGTAATAACTAATTCTTAGGTGTTAAAATCTAAACTCTTCAGTGAGATTATAAAAATTATACAACTCTACTTTGGCTGTTATACATCATGATGAGCACATAAAGCAAGTTCAAAGTCATAGAAATATCTTTTACTCATTCTTTCTGAAAGGTGAACATTTTAGCTTTTAAATAATAGTATAAAAGATTCACTGTACACACATTATTTTTTCACCATTACAACTCCTATTAACTCCAAAGTAAGAGCTCCAAAGATTTCTCTAAGGAGGTAGGAAAAAATAACCCCTATCAGGGCTGGGCAGAGTAGCTCACACCTATAACCCCAGCACTCAAGAGAGTGGACTGCCTGAGCTCACAGGTTCGAGACCAGCCTGAGCAAGGGTGAGACCCTGTGTCTGAAAAATAGCCAAGCATTGTAGCAGGTGCCTGTAGTACCAGCTATTTGGGAGGCTGAGGCAAGAGAAATGCTTATACCCAAGAGTTTGAGGTTACTGTGAGCTGTGACACCACGGCACTATACCAAGGGTGACAAAGTGAGACTCTGTCTCAAAAACATAAAAAATTAGAAAATATTAAAATAAAAACCTTTTTGTTACCTTTACAGATTACCAGAAAAGCTCCCTTAAGCTAAAATTCTTAAAAATACATTGATTTCTCATATGACATGGGATAATTCTATTTATAATAACTGAAATATAGTAAATTGGTTGTAATGTCCTTGGTTTTCTACTGGATAAAAACTACAAGGTATAAAAGCATTGCCCTGGATCCTATACCAAATAGATACTAGGTAGAATAACGTAGTTTATTTTCAAAAGAATAATAATGATTATCTATATTTTTTTTTCCTCTTCTGTCTACCCAAAGAACAGAGAAGTTTGAACAGGTTTGAAAGGATCATTTCTTTCGCTGGAACCAACAAAGCAACTCTTCATAACATAAAGAACAATGGCCTTGGGCATGAATCTTGGCTCTACCACCACAGATCAAGTTAGGCAAGTAATATGTATCACTGTGCTTACTGTTTATGTATGCAATGAGAAATAATCATTCTCAGGGAATGTTGTGAAGATTCCTTGTATGAAATACTCAGCCCCAGTACCTAGAACTCACATAGGAGACCTTCAAAGAATGTTAGTTTTCTTCTCCATCCATTCTTACCAATGAAAGCATGAAGAAGACCTATTCTCACTATAGGAGAATTAGAACCAGAGTTAAGAGATATGGAGTCACACAGATGAATCAATAAAACTCCCTAAGAATTTCATCTATAAAAATCCTGTCCTTTTTTACTAGCATACATTAGAGGACTCAAAGATGATTCTGGAAACAAAAAATGCTGAATCCTGAGAAGAGGAGGGAAAGGGACAGAATTAACACTTTTTCCATGTTTTGTGTGTTCCTCATTGCACCCAGACTTTCTACACCTTTATCTTATATATACATAAGGCTCTACAGCAGGGGTCCTCAAACTTTTTAAACAGGGGGCCAGTTCACTGTCCTTCAGACCTTTAGAGGGCCGGACTGCAGGCCCCAGGACCAGTTGGCTGCTAAGCAGGACAGGCAGCAGCAGCAAAAACACCCGGTGGGCCGGATAAATGTCCTAGGCTGGCGCATGTGGCCCATGGCCATAGTTTGAGGACGCCTGCTCTACAGGTTTCTAAAGAGCAGAATTATTCTGTGATAAGAATCAGTGAAGCTGTCTTACTCTTGTGGAAGTAAGACTAGAGGACAGGGCCCCGCTGACTGTGGAGGTATATCTAGAGAGGGTTAAGACAATGAAGAGGAAGAGCAATAACACAGCCCCAAGGGGACGGTGGCAGAGAGACGGGGATGTGCTCATGAATAAGAATGTCTTACTTATTCCATCTTAATTACTTTCATCTGTTTCCCTCTTCATATTTAAGTATTTAAGCCAGTAAGGGGGTGGAGATGGTATGGAAGTTGTATCAAAAATGGGGTGGGGGTGAGCTTGGCACATGTGTAGTCTGCAAAAGCATCTTCAAAATTATAATAAAATATACTATATTTGCAAAGCAGGCTCTCTGCCCTTTGTGACCATGAAAACAAAGCAGTTTAATAGGCTTGATATAAAAGTGACCTACACTGTGCTCTGTCACTAACAAGAACTGGAAAAATGCTTGTGGCAAGCAAGCCAGCCCACTGTCACACTGATCTCATGTGACTGAAGGAAAGGAAGAGCATCCTTCTAAGATTGCCATTGCCTTAATTCTTTTGTTGCAATTCTACTTTTTAATTGATGTTTTAAGTAATATTTTAACTTTATCAAAAGGGGGATGCATAAGTTTTAAAATGTTGAGAAATATTTTCTTTTTTTTAAGAAGCAAATAAGCTTCAGGAAAATGAGAGAGTAAAGGGAAAAAGGACACATGGGACAACTCGAAAACTCTGGGCTTTCTGCTAATGGTCATTCCAATTAAAATGCAAATGGTAAGGCTTCTAGCTTTTGCCAGCTTGCCAACTACCCCATGACTTACTAGCAGCAGAGCCATCATGCCTTCCTTTGCTGTGTCAGTACCAAAAACAATGCCTTAAAAGCTTGAGAGTTGATGCCAAATCCCAATATAGGCAGGCCCTCCCCCACTCTCTCTCCCTTCAAGATCTACCTAGAGGGTGGAAACTTTCAGGCAGGACAGCAAAGGTATCAGCAAGTACCCGCCCCTCTTCCCCACCAACACAAGAAACACCTCTTTCTCAAAAGGCAAATGCCAAAATACAGAACTAGGACCATCTAGCAAGCGAATGACAGATGGGTCGAGATACATAAGGTAAAGGACAAAACTGGTTTGGTGACTCTCTGAATATTCATAGAATCTATAAAAGTCCATTTCTTTTAGGATGCAGTCTGTTAGAAATGAATATGCAACTGTACCAAATAAAAACACTGTATTTCTCAAAATGTACACATGGAGGGAACTTCTGCACCTCCCATTGCTGCCACATACAATTGCTGGATAAAGTGTTATTTGAACTTTATCTTGATCTGTGATTTATATTCTCTAAGGTAGGTCCCAAGAATATGCCTTTTCCCCCCAAACTGTATCCTCTCTCATTTCACACATCACAAAAGAGTCTACACATTCAGTGAAATATTTTCTAAGTACAACATTAAAACCTGCTAGCTCTTCAAAACGATCAGGATTCCCAAACCCTACACAAAGCAACAGTATGGAGTCTCTTTCTTCAAATTTACCATTTTATTATGTGGAGAGAGAGAAAGGGAGAGAGGGAGGAAGGAGGGAGGACAGTAGGGGGAGGGGAGGGGGAAAGGGAGCACAGGATGGCCTGAGCACATAGGTAAGGGAGGGAAAGGAAGAGACAGAGGGAAGGAAGAGAAAGGGAGGAAAACGGTGGGAGAAAGCAAGAAAGATAAAAACATAAAAACGGAAGAGAAGAAAACTGAAAAGAATAGTTAGCAAGAAAGAGCTAATGTCTATGCAAATAACTACTTCTTACAACCAGACTTATTAACAATGAAAATCAGTGTTTACCAGAAAATTTCCAAACATCGTTGCTTCAAAACTCTAACACACTACTGAGCAAAAATTACAATAAGCAAAAGCTATAGATCTGGCTATTCTCTCAAGTTCCAGGTAGGACCAAAGGTATTATTTTAAGTCTTAATTAAACAGGCTAGGCCAGAGTCAAACTGCAAGCAACCAACCAACAGCCAGGTGTACAGAAAGAAGCCTCAGTAAGAATAACGCGTGTTGAGTATGCTGAGAACAAATGGCTGCGGTGTCCCTTGGTCTCTAGACTGCTTTGTTTGAATATTATTGCTATGGAAACACTAACTAAAAAGTTACTTTCACATTAATAAAAATCTTTAGCAAGATCAACATTCAAGTAATTCTTAATAAATTATCAGATACATAAAGCTGATCATTATATAAAAAGTGATTTATAATATGAATCTGGCTGCCTGAGGCACCTGTCTGTAACATCTAAAGGCAAATCCATCCCATGCCAAGATACAACACCAGAACTAGAGTTGTTGTCCACACTCAACGCTACACATTCTTCTAAACTAAGGTTACCAGATTTTAACATTGGTAAAGCAGGACACCATTGATGGGGGTGGGGGTGGGTGGGTCTGACAATGCTAACTTTGATAAGCAATTCTCCATAATCACTTCTCAACAATTATTTGTTATTATTACAGTTTAACATTATAAAATTAATAAAAATAATATAAAACTCATATCCTGGTGAAATAGCCACATGGCAGCCGAAAACCGTATATTCCCTTACTGTTTTCCCGCCCATTTGTGCATTCTTTCCAAAAATTGGGACTTTTTTAAAACGCTGCAGGACGCAGGACAAATTGTTAAAAATCGGGACTGCCCCGCCAAAAGCGGGAGGTCTAGTCACCCTATTCTAAACAGCAGGTTACACTAAATAGCTATATGTACATAGTTAAATTTGGTTCATTATTTAGAGGCGCATACATATTTCAGAATTTGTATAGTTCTGTTTTGTTATTTTATCTAGTAACAAAACCATACAAAGCAGGAAGTAATCCAGAATGGGTTGGGTTAGGCACACTAGCTTTTAAAATGCCTTGGCCCAGGAGTGTCATAGCCCAACCCCATAGAAACAAGGGCTGGATAACATGAAATATTTGATGATCTCTGCTGCTTTGCACACCACTCGATTTTTTAATTATTTGATTCTAAATATCAAGAACCCCCACACCATTCCTTTTGTAAACTTTAATCTCCATAAAAAGGATTCATAGTATTCTTTACTTTGGTATCCCCCCCCCCCGCCCCCCCCACCTATTAAGAGTAGGCCGGTTCTCAGTTCCAAAACAAATGAAGCCCTGAGGACAGAAATTCCACAGAACAAAAACCTGGACAATCAAGTTCAATCTCCACACATTTTTAACCAAACCAATTAGATAGCTTTTAAAATCACACACATACAAAAGGAAACACACACACACATACACACACATACACACTAATGAATGATCTAACACATTCTGAGTCTAAACAATGCCTGTCAGCAACTTCTAGAGCAGCGGTTCTCAACCTGTGGGTTGTGACCCACAGGAACTATATTAAAGGCTTGTGGCATTAGGAAGGTTGAGAACCACTGTTCTATTGGTCTTTTGTGGATCCTATTTTCTCTCAGCTTTCTTATTTTTCCCTTAATTTTTCTAACATTATTTTGACAAGAGGTTAAGCAATACACAAAAATACAGAGAAAAAAACATTAACAAATGAAGCACTTTTGTCTCATCCTCCTCAGAACACTGTGCCAAAGACTATACATTCCACAATGCAGTCTCAGAAAACACTGCGTACAGGGACTGCCAGCTCTGCATTCAACACATGCATCACGTTGGCTATGATCACACGCATTTATCTTTATTTTTAAAATCTCTTCATTGTTGCCAATGGCACTTGAACATTATTATTACTAATTCAGCTACTCCTAATAATAGCGTTTAAGTAACTTGTCATCTTGGGAACTTTATAGACAATAGCTAATTAATTGTCAAGCATTTACTATAACAGGATTCTAATCTCCAACCTCTGAAGCAGAGTATTTATTTGTTATAATGGTAAAACTTTTGTTTAAATTGCTTATTTATGCAATATATATTCTCTATCACCTCAATTCTAATTTTTATATCTGCTTTGTAAGTAAAATAAAGAATCACAAGGAGAAAGACATCGACAGTACACTTCACCACCAGTAATGAATCTCTTGTGACTCCTTTTATTCACACTACAATAGATTCTATATTACCATGCAGAGAAAAACAAAACACAACACCGTAGATTATTTCTCTCATTTGCAAGATATGCTCACAGTATTCTGATAGGAACAAGAACTTGAAGGTATAGCATGCTATGTCTTAGGAATGTGAATAAATACGATATTCTGTTGACATCTTGTTCCTGCTTTCAAACAATCAGATAGACTAGTATGAACGGTCAGAGCAGCTAAATAAGTTTTCCTGTGTTAATGTGCCCACATTCTTTTCAGAGACCTCTTTGTAAGCTGAGTTCCATATCTTAGTTGAATACAGTGGTAACAATTTCTTAACTTTACAACAGTCACTTCAAATCAATATTGAAAAGGTATAAACCTGACCACTTTTGTCTGCTAACCTTCCCCTCACATACACCACTCATACTTTCCATGTGACAATGCAAATGGTCTAAATCCAGCAGAAAACAGAAAGATGTCAAAGAAAGAGAGATAGAATCTCTTTCTCAGGCCCTTAATGAGGTCTCCAGAGCCAAAGGCAAACCAATAACAAATTGTAGTTTCCACATACTTGGGGATGGGGGGGTAGGTGGTGGAGGGGGAGAAGGGGACCTGGAGCTTGTCATCTGAAATTAATTGATTGTAGCCATGCCAAGAAAACACTGGTAATAAACCCTCCCCATCTAAATTAAGGATTTTATACCATGAAAAAAAAATAAAAATTTATGGCAGTAATTTCAACTGGGTTTTTCAAGAAGTGCTTGCTGATTTTCTTGTACTCAGTAGAAAAATCCCCAAGGAGCAATGCAGACTGCAATAAGGCAGACTTCTAAAAAGATACCATTTAATTTCTCACTCCTCCCCTTGCACTATTACCACATTTCCACTTTTCTCTAACTCAGTATTAACTCTCTCAACACAATTCTCTTCCATTAACTCTTAGCAACATCTCACCGGGCAGGTAAGAGTGCTTGATCTCCAAGTGCCTATCCATTGCTCTCAGCAAGAGAAGGGCAAGGGAAGAGTACCGGAGCATTCATCTTTGGCTTTTCTTTACGATCCTTGGCCATCTTAATTGAAGGCAGCAAAAGTCTTAATGGTTGAAAACAATCCCAAACAAATCCATCACTCAACCTCCTCAGTGCTGTTGACAAGCACTGATGAATGACTTCAGCTACCAGCCTGTGGATCACAGGTGGCAGGGCAGTTACACAGGCCAGACACAGTTACCTGAGAGGGTCCTGAAAATCCCCACGGCACTAAGCACTGCCTACAGACCAAATGCATAATGTATAAAACGGGGGCATAAATATTCATTTTCTAATGTCTACAGATACCATTGTGATGAAAAAGGTAGAAATTATTAAAACCAGAACTAAATTCACCATAGTTGTTTTTCACTTTTACTTAAGAGTTTATTTACAGTCTTGAAATATTTTTTCATGCCAAAATGAGTATTCAAGTTGAAGAATACAGGGAACAACTGATAGAGATGCTAGTACAGGTTGAGTATCTCTAATCCAAAAAATCAAAAATCTGATGTTCAAAGGAAAAGTTCATGGGAGTATTATGGATTTCAGATTTTCAGATTAAGAATGCTCAATCTATAAGGACACTGCAAATATTCCAAATCCAGAAAGCCTCCAAATCAGAAACACTTCTGTTCCTCAGCATTTTGAATAAGAGATACTCAACCTGAACTTTCAGGGCTTTGCACTTAGGCACATAGTAGGCACTTAATTCTTATTGACCACAGGTGTGAGTACATTTTTTGGATCTCTTTTCCATCTATTTTTTCTTTCACTGCAGTCTCTACTAAGATTCAAATGTTGGCTTGGGTGGTCCCTTCTAATATAAGATTCTCTTATATTACCAACAGAAGAAAGCAGCAGTCCTCAAAGTGTGGTCTAGGGACTCCTGAGGGTCCCTGAGATTCTTTTGAGAGGTCAGTAAGGTCAAAACTTCTTAATTCTAAGTTATCTGCATCCTCCCACATAAGAGGTCAGAGAGTAAGTTCACAAACTTATCTGAGTCCTACATTCCTCATTGCTGAGTATCACTACGGTCACCTTCAAAGTATTCCCCTTGGGAAGCTATGCAGTGATCCCAGTACCTAGCCCACCTTTCAAAGCATTTTTTTCTAGGACAAGTTTGTGAACTTAATTGTCAGACCTGACTACTCTATTGGGGGAGTACTTTAAAGATGACCATAGTGATATACAGCAATGAGGTATGTAGCACTTTTTCTAGGTTGAGTTCTTTATCCTAATTGTCAGACCTCAGATGAAAACAGTTCTGATGGCCATTCCAGGAAAAGAGTTTCAAAATGCTTTGAAGGGTGGACTAGGCACTGGCATCAGTACATAGCCGCCCAAGGGAAATACTTTGAAGGTGACCATAGTGATATTCAGCAATGAGGTATGAGCACTTATTCTAGGGTAAGTTCCTGAACTTAATTGTCCAACTTCATCTGTCTATATATGTGAGCTTTCTATAGGATCCTTCACCTTGATATCACAAAAGATTGAATGAATAACAGATAAGAGAATTCCGCTATCTTCTATTTATTATACCAGACATTAAGGAGGTTTTACAAGGCCACTCTGGTCACTAAATTTATTTTCTTTTGGGCAATAGTTATTTTTCATTAAAAATGTTATTTATCTTGACATGTTTGGGGTTTATTATGTGTTTTTAAGTTAAATATAAATTCATAGACATATATGCATAAACAAAAGCTCTTTGGGGTCCTCAATAATTTTTAAGAGTTTAAAAGACTCCTAGGAACAAAAGTTTGAGAACGTGTTACAGAGATACTAGTAGCAATTTGCTATGCTCTGGTGCCAATGCAAAACTTGGTTTCTGTTCTTAGCTCAGCTGATCCTGAGAGATACACAAGCAGATGCTGGACACCTACCTGATGGGAATGTTGAAAAGGAGATTCAAATGTTGGCTTGGGTGGTCCCTTCTAATATTAGATCCTCTCACGGTCCCTTCTAAAATAAGATTCTATAATTCCATTTTAAAAAGAAACTAAGGAAGCCTCCATCCAGAGCTTTGGCTACTGACATGGAATATGGATAAAATTTAACATATCTTCTTCAGTTTTACTACCCACAAAACAATATGAGCATGTTAATGGGCAAATTAATATTTTTCCATGGTTGTATGGTCTTCATGTCAGTATAATATTTTGGAAGTGAGGTGACTATTTAAATTTGCTTGCTGGATTCTTTTTACAAAAATAGCTCACTCTTTCATGTCTAGACTCCTACAGCTTTCAAATGACATAGGCCAGTATCATTTGCTCTAAGAAGGTACAGAGGAATATGGTCATTCATGATATCCTCAAAGAATGTTCTTATGACCATATGGTAAGGTCACTAAGAAGACAAACAAACATTCTGCTGAAAGAAATCCCCAAGGCAAGTATTAATACCAAACCCGGAGAGATGAGTAGGATATCTTAATCTTCTGTACCAGTCTTGCTCCTGCACAGCATGAAAATAGAAAAGCTTGTCCTTAATGAGCACACATTGCCCACAAAAACTAATAAGCTGTTTAGAATATATGGCATCAGATTCATGAAGGAAAAGAACTATTAGAAAAATAAAATGACCATACTTGTGCAATTTGATTCAATTCAATGAACATTAACTGAGTACCTATTATATTCCAGTCATTATTCTAGGTGATCATAAAGAGAGGATGACTAAGCCTTTCTGTCTAAGAACTCACACTTTGAAAGGGAAAACAGGTAAATCATCGTCACATAAGTGATATAGAAGTAGGTGATCAATACTATGGAAATAGATGAGAAAGCAATTAATGCAGTCTGGTAAGAATAGGGGAAAACAGAAATAACATATGTAATGACAAGGGAGGGAAGTGAGATGTTTACGCCTAACTCAGTCTCCAACTAAGCCCTCACCATCTTCTGATGATCTTTCTATGCATCACTTCTAGTCTGCACCTGCCACACTTGCTATGCCAAACCTCCATTCCTCTCATGTCTTCTACCCAATCTCCTATGGCCCTACTCTCTGTAGAGAAGAGAGAGGGCTTCGAGCCATCCAACTGATAGAGGCCCTGTGCTCCAGAAAGCCAAAGCTAATCTCTCCACCAAGACTCTATGGCCCATCTATCTATTCTCCCTTCTCAAGCACCTCTGTTCTCCAAACTCTCCCTTCCCAATCTCTCTCTCCTAATTTTTTTTTTTTTGAGATAGAGTTTATGTTGCCCTTGGTAGAGTGCTGAGGCATCACAGTTCACAGCAACCTCCAACTCTTGGGCTTAAGCGATTCTCTTGCCTCAGCCTCCCAAGTAGCTGGGACTACAGGTGCCCGCCACATTGCCTAGCTATTTTTTTGTTGCAGTTGTCATTGCTGTTTAGCTGGCCAGGGCCGGGTTCGAACCCACCACCCTTGGTGTATGTGGCGGTGCCGTAACCACTGTGCTATGGGCTCTGAGCCATCTCCTAATTTCTTATCACCAGCACTTTAACATGTGTCCCCAGAAGCTCCCTCAAGAAGTAACCTATTTTTTTTCTCAATGCCACATAAATTCCAGAAGATAGGGGATTTTTCTTTTCCTGTCCTTTTTCCCTGACTACTCCCAACCACTTCTTCCCCTCATGCCTGAATTTTCCCTGTCCTTTCAAAGCTCACATCCCACTCACTCCTGTGACCATTACCTACCAACTTCACACTCATTCTACCATTCCACCAAACTGCAAACTTATACCCAGCTGATTTCTCCTCCACCCTTACTCCTATCATCACATATCAACAAAACGTACACTATGCAAACAGTATCTTGGCCTCCCAGGCACTTGATAACCTCAACTCCAGGGACTCTTCCTTCTACTATACCTCTATGATCCATAGACAGCTCCTTGACATGGCCTAGAGAAGTTATAGTCCTGCCAAATTCCAAATCCATGCATTGCATGTTCTAATATCCTTCCCATTCATTTACTTTAGTGCCCTAATTCTAAAAATTCTTCCCCTTCATTGAACCTTCCAATCTAACGACCCCACCACAGTCACTTCCCTCCTCTGTTTAGCTTAGACTCTATGACCTATATATAATAACTGCCTTGTGGAGTACCTTCACTTCCCCATCCCTCTCTCTCTCTCCATTTCCTCTCCTGGCAAACTCTAGCCCTAGATGGCCCCACACAGCCACCTTCTCTGGGCAAAAGCCCAAGTAACTGCACATGGCTAGAGTGCACACAATCAATCTTCACTTCAAATTCAACACTGCCCAACAAATCTACTGTGCTCTCTTTCCTACTCTCTAGGAACTATCAGATTTTATACTTTGAGCCTTCCAAATCCTCTTCAACTGATGATTTTGTATTTTAGATTACTGAGACTACAGAACTTTCTCATGTTGCCACCTCCAAATTTATAAAATTATAGGTATCTAAAATCTTCTCCTTCCTCCCCTTTATCAAAGTTCAATCATATGAACTTTAGATCACATCTCCTCTTACCTAATGCAAGGACTTTGTTACGTCAGTTAGATCCCTTTCTTCTATATCATGTGTCTCTCATAAACAGTTGATGAAAATGTAAATTGTTACAGTCTTTGGAGAAATAATTAACAATATCAGTTAAAATTACATAAAATACATAGATCCTTCTACCTAGCAAGCCCATTCTTAGAAGCTATCCTATATAATTCACCAACATGTAAGGATGAGACAGCGATCAGGAGATAAGAATGTTTATTACGGCATTATTTTTAGTGACAAAAATGAAAAAGTAAATGATCATCAATAGTAAAAGGTTGCATAAATTATGGAAGAACCATTCATGAACCATCATACAGCCCTTAAAAGAATTAGATTTATACCACTACAATTGGTATAGCTTCATTTCCTCACTTCTATACTATCCCACCAATACTGAAAATTCTTTTGCAATAGTAACCATTAATCTAGGTTATGCCAAATCCACAGGCACTTTTATGATCCTATTAGAACCATTCAACAGAGTTGCTCACTCTTTTCTTTCCTAAAACACCCCTCTCCCAGCATCCATGATATTCCTTTTCCTGAGTTTCCTTCTACCTCATTAGCTACATTCTCAATTTTCTTTGCAAGCTCTAGCTCCTGTTTGACCTCTGAATACTAGCATTCCTCCAGGCTTAATCTTGCATCCTCTTCTTGGGTGATCTCATCCATTCACATGACTTTAAAAACATCTATATGCCAACAAATTTTAAATATCTACCTACAAAGCAAACCCCTTCTGCAACTTCCACGTATCTACATTCCACTGCCAACCTAAAATCTCCAATGCAACTGAATTTCAGCATACATAAAATGGGAACTCTTAATTCCGCATGTTCACTCAACCCCAAACTGAAAATAAGTCCCCTCTTGGGGACTGAAACCCACTGAAAATAAGGCCCTCTTGGTTTCCCCCCATCAGTGAATGGTGTCACTATTTATGCAGACACTAAAACCACACACCAAAGTGCTCCCTCTTCCCTGTTGCTTGGCCCCTCAGACATCAGCCAAATCATGTTGATTCTACACATTATATAGATGACTTAATGATGGCATTAGTTACATCCTAATTAAATACTTCCTAAGTTGAAAATATCATAAGTCAAAAATGCATTTAATGGCTTGGCACCCGTAGCACAGTGGTTATAGCACCAGACACATGCACCAAGGCCAGTGGGTTCAAACCCAGCCCAGGCCAGCTAAACAACAATGACGACTGCAACAACAACAAATAGTAGGGCATTGTGGTGGGCGCCTGTAGTCCCAGCTTGGGAGACTGAGGCAAGAGAATCGCTTAAGCACAAGAGTTTGAGGTTGCTGTGAGCTGTGATGCCAGAGCACTCTATTGAGGGTGACATAGTAAGACTGTCTCCAAAAAAAAAACATTTAATACATATCACCTAACAAACATTATAGCTTAGCAGAGCCTACCTTCAAAATGTTCACAACACGTATTATTACTCTACAGTTGGGTAATCATCTAACACAAAGCCTGCTTTCTAACAAAGCATTGCATATCTCATGTAATTTACTGAATATAGTACATTGTGGAGTATAGTTATTTACCCTTGTGATCCCAAGGCTGCCTGGGAGCTGCCTAGCACCATGAGAGAATATTGTAACCTATATCAATAACCCGGGAAAAGATCAAAATTCAAGATTCAAAGTATAGTTTTTAGTGAACACATAGAAAAATGATATGTTGAGCCATTGTAAGTCAGGAGCCATCTGTATTTCACTAGCCCTGGTCCTCTTTTCTTCCTTCATTGACACCAGGACTAATCCAAGCATCCACTAACTGATCTCCATGCTTCTATTCTTGCCCTACTTCCATTTATAATCCACCAAATAGCCATTGTGACTTTCTTAGAACTTAAATCAGACTGTGTCATTCTGTTTAAAATCTTCAAATGGCTTTCTATCATTTTTGAATAAGACACAACTAATCCCCTGGCGTACATGACCCACTGGTCTCATAGTTGCCTATTCTCCAGCATCATTTCATCTTGTTCTACCCTAGATCCCTTCCCTGTGGCCACAAAAACCTATTCCCGATGGTTTCCTGGGAACACTTCAAGCTCCTTCTCATCCCAGGACCAACACACTTGATGCTCTCTTTGCATGAAATACTCTTTCTAAGGTGCTTTAAACCCTGTCTCCTTCATATCCTTCAGACCTCAATTCAAAATTAAACCTTCTCAAAGGAGACTTTCCTGTCCCCACAATCTTAAGTAGGGCCCGTTATTCTTGATGACAGCACGCTGCTTTGTTCCTTTAGAGCTCTTCTAATTATTTTATTTGTTTGCTATTCATTTTTAACTTTAAATTTTATTTTTAATTATCATGGGCACATAACAGGTGTATACTTTCATTGAGTACATGTGATACTTTGATACAGGCACACAATGTGAATTAATCAAATCAGGGTAATCGGAGTATCAATCACTTCAGGCACTTATCATCTCTTTGTGTTAGGAGCATTCTAATTCCTCTTTTAGTTATTTTAAAGTATACCTTAATTTATTATTGATTAAAGTCACTTTGTTGTACTATTAAGTGTTGTTCATTCTAACTACCTAACTATATTTTAGTACCCATTAGCCACCCCCACTTTATCCTTCTCCTCCCTCCACTTCCCAGCCTCTAGTAATCTACTATCTCCACGAGAGCAACTGTCTTAATGTTTAGCTCCCACATACAAGTGAGAATATGCATGCTTAGTCTTTCTAAGCTTGGCTTATTTCACTTAACACAATGTTCTACAGTTCCATCCATGTCGCGGCAAATGGCAAGATTTCATCCTTTTGTGGCTATATAATATTCCATTGTGCACAATTTCTTTATCCATTCATTTTCTGATGGACACTTGGGTTGATTCTGTATCTTGGCTATTGTGAATAGTGCTGCAATAAATGTGGTTGTGCAGGCCTTTATTAGTAGCTATTCTAGTAGAATTAAGGTCCATGAGGACTGGGATGGATTCTAAGCATACAGCACAGAATATTACCCAGAGAGGAGAGTTTTTAATGAATGATAACTCCAGGAGAGAATGAATAGCACCATCAAATTTCCCCTATCTCAATAATTCTTTAAGCCCTCCACCTCCAGAAACTACCCATCCATCCTATTGCCTGCCCTTTCTTCCCTCCTTTCCTTCCTTCCTTCATTCCTCCCTCCTCCTCTTCCTCCCTTTCCTCCCCTTCCTTTCTTCCTTTTTTGAGACAGAGTCTCACTATGTCACCCTTGCTAGAGCGCTGTTGCATCACAGCTCACAGCAACCTCAAACTCTTGGGCTTAAGTTATTCTCTTGCCTCAACCTCCCAAGTAGCTGGGACTACAGGTGCCTGCCATAACACCCAGCTATTTTTAGACACAGGGTCTTGTTCTAGCTCAGGCTGGTCTGGAACTCCTGAGCTCAGGCAATCTACTCGCTTTGGCCTCTCCGAGTACTGGGATTTACAGGCATGAGCCATTGTGTCCGGCCTAATCCGGTTGCTTTTTACAAACTTCTTGAAACCACTGCCTATTCACTATTATTTTACTTCACACCCTTCAACCCACTCCTCTCCATACCATGCAACTGTTCTTCCTTCTAACACAACATGCTTATTATTAAAACAAGTGGAAATTGCTTACCTCTTTGTGACATTTAACCCTGTTCATTATCACTCTTTCTCAAAAAGTTCTCTTGACGTAAATGACAACTCACTCTCTTGATATCCCTCCTCCTATTACTTCTCAGTCTCCTAAGCCTCACCCTTTTCTCCTCTTTTCCTGAAATGGTAGTGCTTTTAAGGGTTCTGTCCCAGTCCTCTCCTCTCTAAACATACTGAACCACCCCTGCACTATGAAGTTTCAGCAACTACTAACATCGTGAATGTCTCCCAAATGTTTATCTTTAGCCTAGATCCTGCTCCCATGCTTCAGACCATTTGCCCAAATGTCCAGTTGACAGCTTTACTTGGGTATTCTTCTGGCACCTCAAAGTCAGTATGTTCAAACTGAATTTATCATCTTTCCCTGCCAAATTCTGTGTTTCCATGTGTTCCTATCTTAGTGATTGGTACGTGTATCTCCACACATCCCATCATGCCAAGCTAAGAACTTAGTCTTGAAACTCTCATGTCTCCCACTTCCCCAACACACATATCTACTTTTAACCAAGTTCAGTATATTCTACTAACTAAATGTTTCTTAAATCTGTCCTCTTCTTTTCCTCTCCCCTACTACTCTTGATTCAAGCCACTGTCACTTCTTGCCTAGAATTCTGTGAAAGTCTTCAAATTTTATTCTTATCTCCTCAAACCCATTCTCCACTGAGCAGCAAGAGTGATAATGTGAAAACATAATAAATCTTATCATAGCATTCCACTACTTCAAACCATCAATTGCTCTCTGGCTCCATTTGTCTTCAGGATAAAATTCAAATTTCTTGACCTGGCTAACAAATCCCTGAATGGTTTGGCTCCTGCTTGTTTCTCCAGTATCACCTCTCACTGCTCCTTGCCTCTTCTATGCTCCCCACAGTGAGCTATCAATTTCCACACTCCCTCTTCTTACAGTCTCTACATGCTATTCTGAAAAAACCAAGACAGGCTTTTGCCCTTCACTCTGTGGCCATACCTTCCCCAGCCTTTCACCAACCCTGATCTAAGACAGCAGTTCTCAACCTGTGGGTCACGACCCACAGGAACTGTATTAAAGGCCATGGTATTAGGAAGGTTGAGAACCACTGTTCTAAGACTAGGCTAGGTGATCTTTACCTTTGCTTATAAACTATCCTACAGCCTGACTTCAGAGAACTGTCATTGTTATCAACTTGTCATTAATCTTACCCACTTCAGAACCAACAAGTCAGAATCTCTAGGGCAGGAAATTCAGCTTCTGCACTTTTTAAAGGTTTATACATGTAACTAAGGCATAGCCAGGGTTGAGAAAAACTACTGTGCCCTCCCTGGAGACAAGGAACATAAGGTTGTAACCCAATGCCCCACACAGTGCTGACACATGGAAGGTTACTCAATAAATGAGAACGGAGGGAAAAGAAGGGACTGTAAATGTAAAATAATCCTCAAGAATAGGTTTGAATGTTCTTCCACACACAAGAAAAGGGATACAGGAGAAGTCAGTCTTTCAGAATGAAGTCAGTTTTGCCTTCAGTGTTCTTTAGGTTTTCTTTGCTACAGCTAAAGTATGTTCTCTTTGCATCAACTATAAAGGACAGCAGCTAAAATATGGAAGGCCTAAAATGTTCAGTACAATTCAGCTTTCACATCTATAATACCAAATGCTCTGCCTTCCTGACCTTATAAATACTAGCTAGAAAGGCATAACACACTGAAAAATGCCAGCTATCTGAGCACCTATGTTCTCCTCAAAATGCCGAGTGTGAACTCCTGTAATAAAGCAGTGGAGTGGGTTGAAATGGTTCTGAACCTTTCAGGGAGTAATAATTACATAGAACTTTAGTAGTAAGCATGCATAAAATAAGATGGCATAGAATTAATGCTTCTCAAAAGAAAAATCTAATAAAACCTGAATTTGGGGAAGAAGCATCTCACAAACAAGGCAGAAACATCTTTACATTTCCCTCATTTTCCTGAAAACAGCAGCTTTAGTACACATTTGCTGAATGAATACCTGATAAATGATAAATAAACATGGTTCCTTTGTCTTTTGGAAACAAATTTACTTTGTCACTCTTAGTGAGTGCCATGTTGTCATAGCTCACAGCAAACTCAAACTTCTGGGCTCAAGTGATCTTCTTCCCTCAAACTCCCAAGTAGCTAGGACTGTAGGTACCCGCCACAAGGCCTGGCTAGTTTTTCTATTTGTAGTAGAGACAGGGTCTCTGCTTTGCTCAGGCCAGTCTTGAACTCCTGAGCTCAGGTGATCCACCAGCCTTGGCCTCCCAGAGTACTAGGATTACAGGTGTGAGCCACCCCCCAGCCCATAAATATGGTTTTTAAAAGAGTTACTCAGAGTTTCTGATCCTGATCAAAGGGTCAACTACCTTTAGTTTCATGTCTCATTGACACAGTACTTATCAAGTGCCTAAACCTGCCTGGTAATGTGCTATTATATGGCATATTAAAATTGAACCACATGAGCTTAGCTTTTGCATTTCAAATTATAGTACAAATCTTACTGGTGGCTTTCCCGCCAAGCACCACCAAATGAGCATGTACACCCTATAGTCCAATCACATTCCTTAAAAATGCCATGTTCTTTTATGATGCCTTAATGTTTCATATCTAGCTATGCACACCCTAACAACATATAAACTCTTTCCTAATAATGCTTACCTTAAAATACATTATACTGTACAAAAATATTTTTATATCCTTATCCTATAAGCTTTTTTTCCTATTTTTAAAATTTATTTTTATTTTTACTTTTCAAGCTTGTTTTAAAAACTAAGACACAAACACACTTATTAGCCTAGGCCTACGTAGGGTCAGGATCATCAATATCACTGTCTTCCACCTCCACATCTTGTCCCACTGGAAGGTCTTCAGGGGCTGTAACGTGTATGGAGTCATCATCTCCTATGATAAAAATGGCTATATCTGGACCCTCCTGAAGGACCTGCCTGAAGCTGTTTTACAGTTAACTTTTTTTTAAAATAAGCAAAAGTACATTCTAAAATAGCAATAAAAAATATGGTAAACATATAAACCAGTAACATAGTTGATTAAGCATTATATACTGTATAAAACTGTATTGCTAAATCTTTAAATGACTGGTAGCTCCTAGGTTTGTTTATACCAGCATCACCACAAACATGTTTTTGAGTAGTATGCTGTGCTACTAGGTTATAACAACTAGCACATCACTAGACAGGAATTTCTTAGCCCCAGTATAATCTTATGGGGCCACTGTCACATCTGCAGTCTGTCGTTGCCCAAAATGTCACTGTTCCCTCTGCCCTTTGGGGATAATCTTGCCACCTACAAAACTCCTACATATGCTTCAAGACCTAGATAAATGTTACCTTCTTTATAAACCATTCTCTGAATTCTTCAGAAATAATTATTTTCTATGGGAATATATTCTGTCCCCATAGTATTTTGTAAATATCTTTAATATAACAAATAGCTTGAATTCTATCTAAACTATGATTAACTGCATATTCATTAGGCACAATTCAAAATATGAGAAGAAACCACAGATTTGAGGGGTTTCTTTTTTAAAACAGATACAGAAAAGTTTTACGTGATAAGGCAAAGAGTAAAGATTTGCTTAAATAGATGATAGGAAGGTCATTCCAAACATAAGATGCAATTCTGGGAAGGATTTAACTTTAAACATGCAGAAGCAGAATAAGGGGAAATTAAGTGGTCTGGGGCCCTCTTTAAACCTCAGAGTGGGATTCTGAGCTGAATCCATGGGGCAAGGAAAAACTATCACTAAGTTCTAAAGAAGGAAAAGGGCTAGTATGGTTTGCATCACCTGTTCAAGCAGAGAGGGCCTAAGGAGCACGTGCACATTAAACAGCACATGGTGACTATAAAGTAGGTGTCATCGATTGAGATGACCTGCATAAAGTTCACTGTTCCAGTAAACTGTGAGCTGTGTAAGAATAGGGAAGGAGGTTTGTTCACCACTGAGTCTCCTGTGCCAAGAAAAGGGTGAGAACTTGCTTACTGAACTCCCTGAATTCTTTAACGTCTTTATGTAACATGCTCTACAAAATCTTTACTGGTTTCCACAACAAAGTGTGGTGCTGGGAGGTGAACTACTTTGCCTGACCCTTTCACATACACAAAAGACAAACACACAATTAATTCTTTTAGAGGCAGTCATCAACAGTTTAATAATTTCAGAAAATATCTTCATCACCTTTAATAAGTAAGACTATAAACCTAATGGTGCAGATTTTTAAAATAAATCTATAATTATAAACAATTCTTTAAATAAATATGTTCAACTAAGTACTGTACTGATAGAACTGTGTAAATAAACCTAAGTATTTCCATGCTTCCTAATCCTAAAGTTTAACATTATGATACATGTAATAAAAAATAAGATGATAAATGCATATAGTCTAAAAATACCAAAATTAACAAAGGTATAACAAAGATCCAGTTAAAAAGGTATGTTAGCAAGTGTAGTAGTTTTAACAGGGTTGGAGCATACACTCCATGTATAAATTCCAAGGAGTTGATGGTGCCCCACCCTTAGCCCAATGCCTAACCGTGGAACCTATAAGAGCCCAGGAAACCCTGAGGTACATACTTGGCTTATAGAATTTATCTTTCTTTTTTTTTTTAACTTTATTTATTCATTTATTTATTTTTGGAGACAGAGTCTCACTGTGTCACCCTTAGGGGAGTGTTGTGGCATCACAGCTCACAGCAACCTCCAACTCTTGGGCTTAAACAATTCTCTTGCCTGAGCCTCCCGAGTACCTGGGACTACAGGGACCCACCACAATGTCTGGCTATTCTTTGGTTGCAGTTGTCATTGTTGTTTAGCAGGCCCAGGCTGGGCTTGAACCCACCACCTTCAGTGTATGTGGCTGACACCCTACTCACTGAGCTGATGCCCTACTCACTGAGCCATATAGAATTTTTCTTACAAGCTTCATTTAATAAAATAAATTTTAAGCAGAACTCCCATCTTGGTTAAAAAGTTCCATGATGCTTTCAACAACTCCAATGTAAATGGAAGAAAAGGAATGTTCCTTGGGGAGATTTTAAAATTAAATTATGGTCACCACTCATAAAAATGAACTCAAGGAATGATTCCGTTTAAGGGAAAAGATTAATATGAAGATACACACATGTACACATGGCCATTTACAGCTATTCTCACTGCCTACCATTAATTATAAAACTCTCAGAAGAGGTGGGGTAAACAAGCAAAAGTACCAATGCTATCAACTAGACATGTTCAGGTGGTGGCCTTTTTAGGGGGCAGAAAGAGTGGGGGTTGTCTGCCACTTACCAGCACCCGAGCAGTGTTCACTCAGATGGTATTTTTATTTTCATAGCCATACTAACATATCCAAGGTTCTAAAATGCAATATATGAGTTTTGACTGTAAAAACAAATTGCCAGCTGCCACATAAAGGACAACCTCATTTAGAAGAAGGCAAATGCTAGCACGGAAGAAAAGTAAATAAAGATGGCTACATATGGTATAGTTTTGAAACTGGAAAGTGACAGTGGTGAGGGAATGGAGGAGGGAAAGGATTAAACATGAAGAACTGCTGCCACCAACAGCAGACTACCTCTATCTGACGATTCAACCAGCCTTACAGCGCAGTAAGAATGCCAATTACAAATGCTGGTGTGAAAACTTAGATCCAGTGATCTTAAGGCTAAAGAAACCATAGGAGTCCAATCAATCCTCCCCCTTCCTATCACATTCGGCACACCAACCTCAGATGAAGTATACAAAAAAGTACTTTGTAAATTGTAATGCGCTATAGAAACCACATGGTACTGCAGTTATTCCTAACACATATCTATTCTTTTAGTTCTATATTTATTTAAAGTCCCAATTCCTTCCACATTTTTTCAACTCTACCTCAACAGAGGTAGAGGTAATACCATTGTCATTATTATTATTATCACTTTACTTATTTCCTCAAGAAACTTCAAACAGTATATGCTACCAAATGGAATATTATGAAGGGAATTTGTAAGAGAACAAAACATAAACAAAGCCCACCCGCTTTGGCGTCTTACAAAAAAACATCCCTAGAATGTCACTCAAACTTACTAAAATCTCACACGTCCTGGGAGTCCCCATTATCTTCACAGAACCAACCACTCCTTAAAGGTTAGGGCAGGAAGGGGAAAAGGAATCACTGGCTTTTCATGACAAAGGAGAGCTTGGTGATGTGCTCTCAGTGGGTGGAATAAAAGAAAAAGGTTTTAAAAGGGTCAAAGGGAAAGCTTAAAGAGAAGCTTAAATGTCTGACTTCACCATCCACCTTAAAAGGACTACTTCATCCAACTAAAAACTAAAATGAACCACCACTAGCTATTAAAGAACCATCTAACAAAGAAGGAATTTCTACAAGTGACCTCTGGTTATCCTTCAACACTGTAGCCATTCCAAACAGACTGGTACCAGAGTAAATGCAGCCAAGAACCCAGCATTTATATTTTATAATTTTATTTCAATTCTTCATATAATTTTTACTGGATCAACTTATGTAGATATAATTTAATTCAAAGGTATTTAGGAAATATATTTAGCCCAGTTGTGCCTGAAAAAAGGAAAGAAAAAGTAATTTTCTAGTTTTACAGATGCTTCCAGAATTCTGTCTGAAGATTTATTAATCCACAGTTACTCAGCTGCAGGATATTACTTCTATTACATAGACTTTGTATATGAACTATTAAATCCATTAGATCGATAGCAATTCCTCCCACCTACTCTTAAAGAGCTGATTTAATGAGAACATCTTTTTTTTATTCAAGACTTTCTTTTTTAAGAGAACACAGTCCTCCATGAAAACAGTCAAAATTTCCTCTTACATCATGACAATTTCATACAAGCAGAGCCTGGGGCAAGACAATGAGAGAAAACACTGAGCGAAAAATAAATAAGCAAACTTGTTTAAAAGATATCATTATAGAATTTAAGTTTAAAACTCAACTTTGTAAAGGCTCGTACACAAGGAAACTAACATCAACCATTTTCTTTCTCAAAAACTCTCCAAATCACACAGGCACTAGTGGCATCATTACACAGAAAAAAAGAAGTGTTTTCTTAACACTAAGCATAGATCTGTCCACCATTAAATAATTTATTTCAAAATGTTCTCTCCATGCTCCTCTTCTGCAACTAAAAGGTAATAGTAGAAAGAGATTTGCCTTTTGTTCTCCCTGGACCTGCAGTTTAACAGATTATAAAGATATTATGTCTGTTATTCTTGGTTTAGACATATAAGCAATGGGAGGCCTCAAGATAAAGTCCTCAGCTACTAAGCTCTCTCTTTCTCCTCTTAGCCTTTATACATGAAAAGCATAGAATAAATCATAAAGTGCTACTTGACGCACCAAAAATTAAAAATGGAGACAGAGGGTGGATCAATGTGCATTGTCTCACAAACACAGTTTCAAAGATAATTGGTAATGTTCTCTTTTTCCATAGAAGTGAGGGTTAAATATAGTCACTCTGTACAGAGACTAATGATCTTCAGGATGTGTAAATTATACATTACAGTTACATAACAGACTAAATCACAGTCATCAACAAAAGAAAATTTGGCACAATTCTTGAATTTTTATGATTCTAGCTCATAAGCAGAGCCTCAAAAGGAGAAAATATCTCACCTTAAATCAGTCCTACAGGTGGTAGCCTAATACCTCAGGGCAGAAAAAAAAGACCCAAGGTAAATGAAAGAGAAAGGTGATCATCTTCATAGGACTAGAAGATGGCCCGGCAAATATTTTTTATTTTCAAGTTTACATTAAATGAAATAACACTAAGTGATTCCACAAATTTAAAAAAATAATAGTGAGAAAAAGGGTTCAACTAACCAGATACTTGTAGATCCATGTGCTTAAACACCAACAGGCCTAACATAACTTTATGTACCTAGATTAAGGCCAGTCATTAAGTCAGGTGAAACAACACAGATCCTTTCAGAACACTTTCAAAAATCTGATGGCACAAACCAGAGACTGGCAGAGAATCCCTATGCCTCCCTGCAGCTCAAAGGGCTACTTGGTCCCACACTTGTCACTAGTGCCACACTAGTGCTGCCTAGTACAGGCAATTAGAATAGGTCAAAGGCACTCAGCTGACATGATGGGAATGTCCAAATGCTTTGCCTCAGTTCCTAGGATGACAGAGAAGCCACAACTCTCCTCTGGCTTATTAGATGCATCCAATTAGTATTCATCTCTGACAAGCTCATCTCTCAATCTCCCACATAAAAACAGCTACAATTACTCTGTAATATCTATTAAGCAGTCATAGTGATCTCAGTAAAGTACATTAATGGGGAAAAAAAATTTAAAGAAAATGGAAAACACATACAAGGCATCCAAAGACCAAACAAACCCAGGACAGACATTCTTCCCCTTATTCCATCAGATTAGGTATATTATGCCACCAATTCAACAAAATTTTCTCACTGAATTCTGAATAAAAAGTAAAAATTGCTCTCTTAGAAAAGAATCTGGCCTTATAAGAACTTTCATAATTCAAAGCCAATATTCAGAGGATTTCCAGCTGTCAAGAGCTCCAAGTTTATCATCAATCTGATGAACCTGGGGACACTGAACAATCCAAGGGTACCCAGAGCCACTCCATCCTGCCTTAGTCATATTTCAGAATGACTGTGAAGTTGATGTTCACCTAGATCCACAACAACCAAGATGAGTTGTGAACTCTGGAACACTGTAAACACTTTTTTTTTTTTTTGAGACAGAGTCTCACCTTCTTGCCCTCCATAGAGTGCCATAGCATCATAGCTCACAGCAACATCAAACTTTTGGGCTAAGCAATCCTCTTGCCTCAGCCTCCTGAGTAGCTGGGACTATAGGCACCCACCACAACACCCAGCTACTTTTTCTATTTTTAGTACAGATGGGGTCTTGCTTTGTTTAAGCTGGTCTTGAACTCCTGAGCTCAGGTGATCCACTGGCCT